>CAJNIZ010044105.1:46931-66475 GCA_905231905.1 Symbiodinium pilosum | reverse complement strand
GGGGGCGACATGAACTTACAGTAACTTATGATGCCTATCATGGTGACGCGTATTTGTTGGAAAGCCCTGTGTAGTTATTTCTGAAAAAAGGACCCCACTGGGTAGTTTTCCCAAGAATTCACTGCACTTGCTGCATTTCTTCCTCACGATGTGGATCCCAAACACGTGAGTACTTTTGCAATTTGTAGTTCCAACGCGTGTTACAAGGTTCAGGAGGGTTCTCTCCTCCAGAGATGCGGGCTGTCTCAACTTGGTAGCATCTAAGTTGTAGGTAGTGCAGTCCCGAGTCCCCAACTGAGAACATGCTCAACCTGTAATCCTTAACCCCATACATATTTGTATGTGTGTGTACATATTTATATACATATTGTTTTCCCCACCTAACTCTCTCTCTCTCTCTCTATATATATATCCCCCTTCATCTGCGCAGATATATATATATATGTGTGTGTGTGTCTATGCACACATATGTATAGACACACATCCCTTTATACCCCGGGACACGCCTAAGCATGCCTTTCTACTTTTGCATGTCCCGTATATTCCTACATATCCCTACACATCCATACCACCAACAAATCTACCAACCCTAAACCCAACTCAACAAATGTTAGGTGCGCAGATGGGCCCAGGGCTGAGTGAGCTCACTACATGTGAGCAGATTCTTCTGGGTTGGAATACGGTAATGGGGTTTAGGGTCATAAGTTTTGAGGCAATTTAATGGGTTTAGGCCTCGGGGTTCGGGGCAGTAGGTCTTAAACAATCCTGGAAGGGCGCACTTTTGCCTCAGGGAGTCAGCCCCCAAATCTCATGTTGTGAGGTCTTGATTGCAGGCATTCTCCTGAAAGCAGTGAGAGGAGCCCAGACCAAATTCACTCCACGTTGGGCTTGGGTTTTAGGGCCAGTCTTCTTAGCAACAGTACCAGCAAAGTAGCAGTATGAGAGGGTGTTCTCCTACCTACGAGCAGCGGAGCAACCATCCTTTCCGAGACCCTTCCAGCAAAATGACCCTTCTGGAAGAGCTTGCGCCCAGCGACTCTCCATCTGTGAGTCTGCAATGTTCAGGGCTTAAGCCCATGGTCTACCAAGACCTAAGGAGAAGCGTTGCATTGTAGAAACTGGGTTGCTGTGAAGGAACGAACTGAAATTACCATAGTAAGGAAGCCCAAATTTTTCTATATACCCATATCACGGTAACTTAACAGCAGCCAAGGGGAGGGCAGGGGATGTCTTCAGGGTTTGCTTTACTGAGGTGAAGCAGAGGTTTGGCAAGCATGCTCCAGTGCACCGCATGGCGCCTTGGCACGTTGGTGATGAAGCTAACATATGAGCTACAGTCTAAAACCCTTTAATGGGAGTTATATAGGTCATAGGGTTTAGGGTCTAAACTCCTTAAAGGGGTTCTATAATGGAGCATTATGGGGCTTATGAAGGGGGATACTAGGAGCTTAGACTATGGCTCACACATGTGGCAGATTGCAAAGTAGTTACGGCCTGTCCCGCAGCTATGCCCAAACATCCTGGCATCATGCTGACCAGTGCGGGAGGCGATCATTCTGCTTACCGGGACTTCTCCTGGCATGGATGAAACTGTTCGGGCGGCTCGGCCAGCAAAGGCAACATTATGTGCCTTTTTCTCTGGATAGCAGGTGGACAACCAAAGGCTTGAGTCTTGCAAGTCGTCTAAAGAAACACTGGTCAAGGGTCGAATCACCAAGTGGAGCAGGTGCATGCAAACAAGAGTATTGGATTCGTCACCCACTTCCAGATTTCATGGCATGTCCATTTGCACATCTCCATTTCCTGTCCTAAGCCAAAGACTGTCACCTCACGTTGGTATGACACGGATGCTGGCATTTGTGCTTTGATTGCAGCAGGGCCTTTGTGGATGGCATCAATTAGAATTGGAACGCTCACGCCATGAGGACTGCGTAATTGAAAGTGGAAGAAGATTCGGACCCGTGCCCAACCCTAAACTGGAAACCCTTTGGTTTTTTTTCTGCCATTCCCACGTGCCACGCCCAGATTCCAATATACTGAAATTCAAGAGACGGACCCGCCTAAAGGCAAGTAACCATGAGCTGAGGACGGCGATGATGCTTGATGATGAAGTTTCACTTGCCAGTGGGAATGATCTACAGCTAAAGCTATAGGGGTCATGTATGTAGGTTTATCTTGGGGGTACATAAGAGTTTATAGGGATACGTATGATAGGAGTTATATAACAGAGTTGTCTGGGCTTATTCTATAGGACTTCACATCATTTTTATGAGCGCCGACAGGACTTGAAAAAATCAAGCATGCTAGTCTTGGTCATCAAGGCTTATTGGAACTCTAAACCATGAAACTAAAACCCTAGACCCTAAGCCCGTAAACTTGCCCTAAACCATCATGTTTCACTTCCCTGAGGCTTGAATTGAGCAGCAAGGGAGTTCGAATGTTTCACAAGCCGCACAGCCGTGTGCAGCCCAGCGTTTTCGTCGAATTTCGCTTGCTTTCGCATCCTGCTGTGACACGGATTCTAGAGTCTAAGGGTTGAGGATTAGGTAATAAATGTTGATAATCAAGGCAGCAGGTCTCATCCTAATTTCCAGGTTGTAATCCTGCACGAAATGCTTACGCAAGCAATCACGAAGAAAATTTGGACTTGCCCAAAATTTTGGGGTCTGTTTCGGGCATCCCCAGAGGACGGTCTAGACTATTTGTGGTCTATATTGGGATCCCCCGTAAACCCTGCCGGTACCGGACGAAAAGAGTCGTTTGGCGTAGCAACCATTAGCCAGGTCGACCCGCTTGCGCGCTTCGCACCCCCAGGGCGGCTATTTGAGGACCTGCGAAGATCACAATTCAGCGGGTGAGGAGTTGGGGATTGGGGTTTTGATTTGGGGTTTGAGCCCCCATGAGGGCAGGGGGTAAATTCTGATATGGGTGGTTGTCCAAATTATGGTCCCTTTTTGGGTACCCTAAATATTAGGTGCCGTATTATAATAGGGATCCAAAAGGGACCGTAATTTTGACAACCACCCATATGGGATCTCCCCCCAAAGGAGCGTTGGTGGTTCTATCGGGCGACCTCACAAGGCCGTGGCTCAAGGTTCATAATGGCAAGGTGTGTGCGGCAAGCGCAGGTCCATGTTGGGTGTAGATACGTGGCAGTTTCCCAAATGGGGGGGTCCCAATAACCTGCGTTGTAGGTACTGCTCCAAAAAGGCACCCTTAATTTTGGGAAACTACCATATGCAATCCACTTGTAAAGGGTCCCAATACTGCAGGATCCTTTCTGGGGAGCCTGGGTGGGAGGATTGTAATGGAAACCAGTTTGAGCACATGTGTGGGTTTTTGTGTTCCTTAGTAGTGAGGAGTGATATAGGATGCCTAAGTCCTAAACCATAAATCCTAAACCCTATAGCCTAAATCCTAAACCCCAATCCTAATCCCTAAATCCTAGCCCTGCTTGTCCTCAAGCTCCAGGGTTCTTCTTCACAGCAGATGGCTTTGAGCGAGTGTCTAGCAAACATTGCTGAAACAGAACCCTCACATAAGTCCGATTCCGTTTCGGCTTCCATCTTCTGTTCAATTTGCGCTTGCCCCTTTTATCCCTCTTATCTTCTATATACCCCTTTGCGAGAGCTATTTTAAGCTGCCTTTCTCTGGCGGCTTGCGCCAAGTCAGGACTCACCCTTCTCAAAGAACCCGGGAGGCAAAGGGATTGGACACGCTGTTTAGGCTTCGGAGTCCCTTTCAAACGAGGCATAGGAGCTATAAAGGGATGCGTAGGAGTCCTTGGGCTTAGGTTTTTGGCTAGGGTGTATGTCGGACTCCACCGGGGGGGTGTTTGGTGTTCTCTTAGTTGACATCCCCATGCTTGGAATTTTGGCGCATTTCCGGGAGCTCAAAATGATGCTCTTCTGTGGTTTCTGATAGACTGGCCACATGAGCTTGTATAGGGGAATATTATACGGCTTATGGGGGGATACTGGGAGTTGACACTCTAGATCGCATGACCGACAAGTTCCAAGTAAGCTTAGGCATGGTCGGCAAACCTTGGTGGGAGCCTTTTCTTCCTTTCATGCACCACGAAAGTACTCACCTTGCCTCTTCTACATGGGGGGTGCGGTTTCCCAAATTTAGAGGCCCTTGACAGCACCTACTGTTTAAGGGTGCCAAATTGGGACCCTAATTTTGAGAAATACCCCCATCTCGTAGGAAGCTTGCGAATGCTCCCAGCCTGTGTATAACCCCCTATAGATACTACCCTGTTATTATATAGTAGTTTCCATGTTCTTTTCCATTATCCCAATATAACCCCAACATATTACCTGTAGTCACTGTAGTTCCCATATAACCCATTATAGTAGTTTCCATTTTCTTTTCCATTATCCCTATACAACCTAATACCTAAACCCTAAATCCATTATAGTAGTTTCCATTTTCTTTTCCATGATCCCTATACAACCTAATACCTAAACCCTAAACCCATTATAGTAGTTTCCATTTTCTTTTCCATTATCCCTCTACAAACCCCTATTATATATCTCATTATATTGACTTCTGCCATCCTGCAGCCATTTCCGCTGTGTGCACGCCGTGTAGGGATCATAGCCCCAATGTGTCCATGTTGGGGTTTCCACTCGGGGCAGTGCAGATGTTTTGTGCAGCGAGTCTTATATACGGGCTGAAATCTACATGCATGCTTCAGGGAAGTCATTGTCACTTCAGGTCAGGCCGGGGATGACATGGGATGACACAACAGGTTCGCTAAAACACGCTTTTGCGTGTCGTTTAACGGCTTCATGACTGACATGGTGGTCGAATCGGAAAGTCTCGCCGCAGAACGGCTACATGACAAAGGTGTTTCCCCATTTGAGGAGCATGAAGGAGTTCTGAAAGGCGGACCCTCCCATCAACCTCCCCCCAGCGTCATGGTTCGTCCATTAATATGGTTAATTCCTGCACTATAGTTGCAGGCCCTAGACTCAAGTGGAATCATGTGTAATCGCGTTTTTATGGCCGATACGCCGCACGAATTCTACTCCTGTATGGCTGGGTTCATTCCCCCTTACAGTATCTGTTACCACAATGGGTTATAGGAGTTATAAGACCCCCCTTAATAGGGCCCCTTTAAGGACAGTTACTGGGAGGGGGAATGACCCAATGTATGGCACTGCTCTTATCCAAAGTGTGAGCTATGGCCTGCCTAGCTTGACAAACGGCTGAATGCCGGCTGTTGCCAGCTTTTCAGTTTACGGTGGAGAAGCTTGATCCTGACTGGGAGAGTTTATGAAGGGACTCTTCAGTGCTGAGGGAGGGCCTATGGCTTCCTAGCACACCGCCCGGCTAATCTGACTTTGACTTCGGAGAGACTCCAGACTGCATGTCGGAAGGCTTATTTTCCATGCGCGTTGATGCGATTTCGTTCCGTGATACATCATGTAGGACTTTCCCATCCCATCGCAATCCCTATTTTTTCAGGGTGGCTATGAGCACCCTTTTTACGTAGAAACCCCCATGTGAGGATGCAGGCAACGATGCTCAGTTTGCAGCTGCAAAGATGTAAGTAGTAAACGCTTCTGACTAGGATCCTTATTGTGGGGGCTGGGGTTACAAGGGTATGCCTCCTAGGCTTCAGGGGGCCATAATGTGAACAACGGCGATTTCTACGCCTCACTTTTGATCTTGGGGCCAAGGTCGGCTAAAACCACATGAGCTACCGTCAATACATGCTGATGAAGAAGCTCTTCACAGTGGACTTTGGGCTCCGACTTGTAGTGAAGTACAGTACCCGATCTAGTCTATAACGAGGAACCCGTGTCCATTGAATTATGTGTGAGCGATACACTAAACCCTACAATTGTGTAGGAAATATTGTCTGTGGCTCACATGATCTTCTTTGTCATGTTGTAGGTTGCATCTGGGCCTCGTAGCAAGGCGTAAAAACCGCGCTGCGGTTTTTGACCGTTGGTCGTAAAACTGCTGCATGGCCTTAGTACAGCAGCATAATTCAAAACTTCAAAGGTGCAGGGTCATGCGGGATTTTGGGCGTCAACCCTATAAAACCCTGCACAACCCCCGCAGCCCGGCTTCAATTTTGTTTCCTTTCGATTTTCCTTTATTGGGATGAGGATGGTTGGCATCAGCCCATCTACTTCCTGAAGGAACTGCCCTAAACCCTAAACGGCCATAAACCGTATCTACTTCCTGAAGGAACTCTGCTCGTGGCCCCTGAGCCAGACCCCACAGCGGCCTCGGGCATAAGAGAAGCGACATAGAGACCCGGGGGGACTTAGTGAGTAGGTTATGAATGGGGTTCATGTGCAGACTAGCCCCATGGGCCTTCAAGGAACATGTAGTGCCAGGGGGCTAAGTAAGCAGATCAATCATGGTGGTAACTGGGGTCATTACATGGCATATAAGGGTTATTCGTATACTTCCTAAGCCCCCCTGAACCTCTACGTACACCGCTTTGCTCGTTTCTTTTCTGCCTGCTTCTACAATATCAGTATGCTTACTGAGTCCCCTGATCCGACCTTTTGAGTACCTTTAAGGTTTTGGATTTAGGCCATGAGCTCCGACTTAGGATGAGCGAATCCTACTCCAGCTCCTCCCCGTCTAGTCAGGCCATTTCAGATCAACACTACAGCAGGTTGGGTTGCTGGTCTTTACATTGGGTTTCTGCTTTTCTGCTTTGCAGACAGCTGTACATAGGGATCCTGATGATGCGGTTTGGGGTTTAGGGTTGAGGAATACCAAGCGGTTTCTGGGAATAGACTCAGAGAGTTCTAAGCATTGGAAATTGCATGGCGGTAGCCAATTGGTTGCTTCAGGTTGAATTTTTGGACAGGGCTTCGGGTGATGGAGTTGAGGGAAAGCGAAGGTTTGCTATGCAGGGTCTAGGGCCTCAGAAAGTTGCGGCAGGACATACATCCAACTAGGCCAAACAGAGATCTCCTGATCCCCCACAACCAGCCACCTAATCCTGAACCCTTTTTATCCCCCATAGGTAGATAGAATGTAGGATATTTGGGGATCGTATTATGGTTCTGGATACTTCCATACTCTATCTGTTTAGGGGGGACTGTAGCCCTAAGACCTTTGCATGCGTTGTGTCAAGGATCCTCACAGCACTTCATTCCAACGGTGCCTCACAATGCTTCGGTTCTTACTGCGCAGATGCTTCTGTTCTTACAGCGTAAATATCGTAGATATTTTCTGAGACACTAACGTTATACAGTGTCTATAGCCTAAAGCCCTGTACTCCAACCCCTTGACCCGAACCCACCCTAGCTCACGCATCTTGCAATAAGCCCCAAACCCTAAACCTTAAACCCCAACCCTAAGCCCAAAACCTTAAACCCTAACCTTAAGCCCTGAACCTTAAACCCTAACCCTAAGCCCTGAACCTATTTTGCAGGGTTGGTGCTGCATAGCTTGGGGCTTAGGGGTTGGGTTCAGAGCATGCTTTGCGCACAAATCCTAAGAGTTGCTCAAAGCTTGCAGACATGGTTACATAGGGATCTAGGGCCCAATTTAGGGTTTAGGGTTAGGGTTTGGGGTTCAGGGTGTAGGGATCTAGGGCCCAATGACGGAGAATCAAATAAGAACATGGAACGTGACATGGAAATTGGGGCTTACATTAATGTATACTGGTATAGTGTTACTTGGAGGGTCCAGGGGTTCTAGTAAATAGGTCATAAACTCCCAGAAGCCACATGATGACCCTAGTTATCCCCTTCATTAACCTACTTCCCACGTCGCCGTGACCCACATCTTCTAACCAGCTAAAGCTCAACCCTAAACCCCGAAGTCTCACACCCTAGATATCCCCGTACAACCGTACGTAATCCGTATATACTTCAATATCACCCCGATAAATCCCTATAATTTTAACTGCGGTTTTTGTAGTTGGTACGACCCTGACTGCACAGGCGTCTCGCGCAGACTTGATGGTTCTGTCCCCCCGCAGTTCTCTTGCTGAGGAGGCAGAGTGCGAGGGGCTAGGGTTGAGGGTTGCTGGTTGCCAGACGGGGTTTAATCCGGAAGATACTTTGTATATATGGGACGAAACTCGTCATGAGGTATGCCAGAGAGAATATTATTGCGGGGGTCATAGGGGACTCACTGACTGCAGCGCATGTCATCCTACGTTGGATTCTTAAACGCAAAGTACCTGCAAGTATGCAGGCGTCCGAGCACTCCGGCGCTGCAACTTGGACTGGGTCAGATATTCACATGCGCACTTTAGGGTTTGGCTTTGGGTTTAGGACTTAGGGAGTAAGGTTTGGAAGATTAGGGTTGGGCTGTTCAACGCGGCAAGCCGCAACATGATCCCTTCTGCACCCCGGAACGTTACATTCCTTAGCCCTGATCTCTATAAACTACTTTATGATCCCAACTTCCATGTCATGTCCATGTTGTTTTCCAGTTGGTTCTTTTGGGGTTACCTTTGCGCAAATAATCCTCATAAAGCCCTACATTATCCCCATCTACTCCTTGTATAATCCCATACAATCCCTAAACAACCTAAATGCATCCCTGTACAACCCCCTCAAAATCCTTGTACAAACCATTGAACCCTTAACCCTTCACCTGTGATAAAGATGTTCCCATTGGCCTTGACTGGTATGTGACGGCCTATTTTTCAGGGTTTAGGAGGTCGGGTATAGTGCTTTTAGGGTTTTAGAGTTCAGGGGTTTACAGTAGGGTTTCAGGGTTTAGGGTTTTGAGTTGGGGGTTTAGGGTTGAGGGTCTGTAGCTGCACGCGTTGTCCTTGGTAGTCTACGAGCCTAGATAATTACCAATTCTTTGGCCCCTTTAGAGGGGTATATAGTGATATGTAGGAAAATGACCCGCAGAATGGAGAATCAAGTGCAAAAGAAAATGGGAAATTAAATGAAAAGCGGTGGCTATGCAGGGTTTATACGGATAATTTCCAATATTATGGTTCTAGGTTCCTTGCATAATTATCTCTCTGAAAGCAAACGGACCTTAGATTGATATTGCCAATTATTTCGGCCCAGGGTATCCTTGTCCGGGCGGTGCTGTCACGCTGACCGTTACGCTAACATCAGCTGTTGAAGGCGTGTTGATCAGAATGGCCCGCTAATTAATTAAAGCACTGCCAATACTAGTTCAAAAACACGGCCACAAGCAGTTGCCGTAACATAGATCCGCTCAGTTTCGAGATTCCCTTTGCTGATATGTACCCGTGCTCAGGTTCGTTTAAGCAGCTGGTTTCGCCGCCTGCCGAAATTATGGCAATCACTTCCCCTACTGTTAAAACCCCCCATGCTCCCATGATTAGATATTCCCATCTTTGGTCTACTGTAATATAGTTACTGGGAATATTTTACATTAGAGGGTCCCGAAGCCCTGAACCCTAAAGAATGACCTGGTTACATATATATATATATATATCTCTCTCTCTCTCTCTCTCACTTTTTTGAGGGTGGGGGCCTTAATGTCAGGGGGAGAGATTAAATTGCCTAAGCCTTTAACCCTGAAACCTAATCCGAGTGGCCACGAACCCTTAACCCTGAAGCCTAAGCCTACTTACGAGTTGCGGTCCTGGACCTGGGAGGTAGGCAATGACTTGCTGCTTCAACATTCCTACTTTCAAGGCTTCAGGGTTTAGGGTTTAGAGTTTTATGGCTTTAGGGTTAAGAGTCTTGGGGTCTGAAGGTCTAGGGCTTAGAGTGTTAGGGTTTTAGGGTTTTGGCTTTCGGGGTTAGTAGCAGGGTAAGCTTGCTTCGAGCCTTGAAGTATAGGTGGGACATAGCAGGCTCAGAATCACACGGTTTAGGGTTTTAGGGTTTAGGGTTTTAGGGTTTAGGGTTTAGGGTTTAGCGACCTGAGTGGTATCTTATCTCGCGATACTGTACTCCCCAACGTAGCACAGGATTGTATCCTCCTTTTGGCTGTAGTATGTAGGAGGAATATTAATGCAATCATACTTGGTTCAACTATCACGAACTCCCATTCACCTAGGTATAGTAGTTTCCATATGTTTCCATTTTATTTTCCGTTATCCCAGCATAACGCCAATATAACCCCACTGTTCAACAAACATGCAGCACACACTGGGACTCCGTCGCACTTCTTTGCGCTATGAGTACTTGTCCTGAAATTCTCCAGGGGCGTTTCTATATCAGATTGTCATCATGACTCGCATTTTCCATAGTCCGGAGGTAAAGTAGTCCCAGTAGCTACCGTTGTAAGAAGAGTAGGGTTCAGGCTTCAGAAAGTGGACGAGCAGGGCCAGGAAATGTGTGGTCGTAGTGCTTAGGGGCAGCGGTACTACCTTCAACAGCAAGAATGTTATATTTGTAAGATGTGTTTCTTGGCCTGAAATAGAAGTCTCTTCAAGCATGACTGTGCCAGGGATATCCCCATGAATCCAGAAATACAGGGATAGTGACAAAGAACATGGAAACTAGTTCTATATACTATTATATAGTAACTGTATCTGATATTATAAGATGTTATGTAACATTAGATATTTTAGTACATTATATAATATTCTATACTATTTTATGACAAGGTAGATGTTGGGGTTAGTAGGGAATATGGGAACATATTGTAGCAGCCGTAGCAGGGATCCTCGAGCCCTTAACCCTTAAGCCCCCGCGTTCCGACAAACCCAACCCTCAAACCAGCTAGTTTAGGGCTTATAGTATTGGGTTTAGGGCTTATAGAATTGGGTTTAGGGTTTATAGTATTGGGTTTAGGGTTTCTACTATTGGGTCTAGGGTTTATAGTATTGGGTTTCGGGTTTAGGGGGTCAGGTCGGCTCCATACGAGCTCGCTTCAAGTTGTGTTTGCTTTCAATTCGTTGAATTTGGGTGAGCTGTACGCGTGTAGGAGAGAGAGGGTTCATGTAAATCAGGACTGGGTGAGTAGGTTAATAATTGGGATATCTAGGGTTATCGTAGGGCTTATAGGGGTTATATGGCATGTTAAGCAAGTCCCCTGACGCTCCAAGCACGGAACAACCCACAGTCCATTATGAGCGCTTGAAAGCCAAAACCCAGCTGAGGCGCAACTAGCCTTGCCGGATACCCTTCGCGATCCAAAAAACGTTTCTTGACGTACTTTACCACGCTGTTGGGGCAGAAGCCTACTTAGGAAGTGCTTGTCTGATCATGTCTCAGAAGGGCTGCCAAAGCTATTCACGATATGGCGGGTGGTACTTGGAGGGCCAGGGGGACGTAGTCAGTTAATGCAGAATCTCTATAGGCCATACGATGTCTACAGCTATCCCGCGTAATTATTGCCCTACGTCCTAAGCTCCCCCTACACCTTAGCCATAAATACAGCAGAAGCTCCCACGTCCTTTTCGTCTTGATTCTTACTTCGTCCCCTGACCCTCCAAGTATAAGTCTCAAGGGGCTGCAAGGCTGCAAAGTTACTCGGGCAGGCGCGGGAAGTGCTTTGACATTACCAGCATGTACTTTTGCCAGGTTGTTGTTCATTCTGAACCCTTGTGTGGTGCTTAGACTTTGCTTTTGTCCACCTGCGCATGTGCAAATACGAAATCTGCGAGGAGGTGTTCAACAAAGTGAGGCTCACTTTCTAGTTTGAGGGTGATTGTCGTTAGCATCTAAAGTGACACAGCCGCCACGCACGGACCCCAAGAGGAATTGGTGACCCCAAGAGGAACATTCTTTCTCGAGCCCGCCACGTGAGCTAGCTTTGCATATAAAACTGTACAAAGACCAACGCTAGGATCCTCCTTAGAAAAAACAGCTGCAAGCAGATATTGTTTAACCCTACATGGGTTCGACTTTTAAGGCCACCGCAGATACTACCTCCGCCCTATGAACAGTCATATCCCCCCAGGAAATGCTTTCATTTTCGTTGTAGGCTAAGTTGCCCAAGGAACTAGTCAAGAAACAAATCTAGGTACAAGGGGCATAAACCCTAAGCCCTAAACTATGTTCTCTTGTGGGTGTGATATTAGTAATGCAAGGGAACTATGGGGCTTACGCGGGAAAAGTTGGTTTTTAGTCGGAGTTTGTAAGGATCGTTTTGAGAATTTGCAGCATTATATACACTAACATCGTCCCAGGGGCATCAAAGGCCAATCAAGGTTTCAAAGGTGAGGGCAGTGTTTTCCTTGGGACGAAGCTCGGACCTCAGACCTGTAACCCTCCAGGAATCCTTCATGTTCCTATTTGGTTGTTTCCCAAAATTAGGGGTACCTTTTTTAGGGTCCCTAAAGTATATCGGGGCCTATATTGGGGTCCACCTATTTCTGGAAACCACCATTTGCAATGGGCTCCAGTGTAAGGTCTTCAACCGGACACGAAACTGACTTGGCGCGAGACGCTTCCAGACTGGGGGTGGGCCGCTAGCCTGAAGGATTTCCAGGTGACTGGCTATGAGTTTACTCTACAACAAGTACTACTATTACTACTATCTATCACTGTTATTACTACTATTACAATTATTGCAACTACTATTTTTACTACTACTAAGACAACCATGGTTCTTGATTCATGGCTCTGGTAAGGTTTAGGTCTTAGAGTTGAGGGGTTTAGGGTTGAGGGTTTAGGGGAGTTTAGGGTTTAGGGTTCGGGGGTGTTTAGGGTTTCCACCGGATACAGGCTTGACCTTCATGTGTGTGAGGAAGATACAGCAAAGTGCTGCTGTAGCAGTTTCAATGGAGGGCATGGGTTGCGTATCCGCTTACGGACTTACGCCATAGGGTTTAGGGCCAGAGTATATCAGCATCAGGGAGGGGCTGCAAAGTGACACTAGTAGGTCAGGTTCTCTCCGCTGAGTACTGGTACCCTCAGATCACATATGAGCCATAATCTAAACTCCTCAAAGGGGGTTATACAGGGAACTACTATAGGCGTCGTTGTGGGGTACACTAGGAGTTTAGACTTTAGCTCATATGACAGCAAAGCTTTGTGGCATGCTGGAGGTCGTCAGCGTTGAGGGTTTGGGATCCCAGGGCTTTGGGGGTGAGTGCGACGACAGTTTTAGGGGTTGCATGGTTCATATGAGCTATAGTCTAAATTCCTTAAAGGGGGTTATATAGGGGATTATATAGGGAACTACTATAGGGGTTATTAAGGGTGATACTAGGAGTTTAGACAATAGCTCATATCTATTTTGGGTTGAAATTGGGGACTCTAAGGCTTTTTAGCGCATGAGGATTCAAGGTTCACAGGTTGGCAGTTGAGGGCTGCAGCATTTGGGTTTTTAGGTATTCACTTGGAGGGTCAGGGGGACTTAGTAAGTGGGTTAATAAGTCCTATGTTACCCCTGTTATTAACCTACTTATTAAGCCCCCTGACCCTCCAAGTAGGGTGTAAGGTTTAGGGTTCAGGGGCATGAGGAGGTGCTCTTGCATCAGGGGCTTGAATGGCCATCCATTGGTTTGGTGGTAATTCCCCTTTGGGTTTAGGGTTTTTGGTTTACAGTTTCGGTTGCTCCGAAGCACAGGACCTTCAAGTGCGTAGTAATGCTGCACTTCCTTTGATTTCTGAGCCACCCAGCCAAAGAGCGGGGGAGAGGGGCAGGAATTCATACATACGATTCTTCTGTGATACTTCAGGGCTCCCTAGTTTCTTAGGGTTTGGGGACTGATTCAATGAAAGGGGCTGGTTTGGATTTGCTTGGGGCACCAATACCAACACGCATTGAAAGAGGGTCTTCCAAGAATGGCGTGAAACTCTTTGAGCGGTCGCTGAAACACGTTATCAAGGGTCTCCTCGCTGCAAAATAGTTGGAACACTATTATGTCAAATTCAGAGATTAGAATCCGCAGTATTCGAGTCGCAAACCCTGGATGGGTGACAGGCCGCAACAAAGGAATTGTAGTACAGGCTGGCCCTTCACCCCAAACCCCGAAAACCGAATTCGCAACAAGTACTTGATGACTCCGTCTATTCAGCCCCTAAGCGTGCAACCTTGGCGTTTCAAATAATGGTCTGCAGGAGAGGTTTCTTAACGTCTGGGCTAGGGCCCCGTGACGAAAGGGGCTTTCGGCCTAGACCCGCATGTAGTAAGATTAGATTCTCATTTTGGTTGTAGTGTCTTGTTAAAAATCTAACATTATCTTGTTTGATTTAAGCGGTTCAACCTAAACCTAAGCGCAGAATATGCTGGGTGGAAAAAGGAGCTGTAAAACGACAACTGAGCCCTAAACCGTAAAGCTGAAGCCCTAACTAAACCTTAAACCCTTAACCCTAAGCTCTCAGCCCTAAAATCCGTAAACCCTAAACCCTAATCCAAAACCCTAAGCCCTAAACTCTATAATCCTTAAGATTTTTCCACCCTAATCCAAAACCCTAAGCCCTAAACCCTATAATCCTTAAACCCTAAACCCTAAGCCTCAAACCCTTAACCCCGACCTCGACGCCACCCCAAGGCCTGCTTCCAGTTTCTGTTGCTTCTTCCCGTGTTTACCCCGGAGTTCCTGTCGCTTCTTGGCGAAGGGTGAGGGTATAGGGGTTTAGGGCTTCGGGTTCTGGGGTTCAAGGTAAGGGGTTTAGGGCTTCGGGTTTAGGGCTTAGGGTTTTAGGGTTCCAGGTTAGTGGTTTACGGCTTAGGGCTTTATTCACGATTCGAGGTTTAGGCATAGGAGTTTAGGGTTCAAAGTTTAGGGCTCGTAGGGCTTAAGAACTCCTATTCCTTCCTGATGGTTGGCAGGGAATGAAGGAATGGAATATGGGGTACATTTTTTCGCGCTTATATGGTAGCTTCCATAAAGAGAGTGCTCTCAATATAACCCCCAAAATACTAGAATCCTGGTTATACTGTATTGGGACCTCAAAAGAGTAGCCCTAAGTTTGAAAAAAACCACCAATGGGGAAACGATTGTCATTGTTCCTTTCCCTGTTTGCTAGCACCAAGAAGCCTCCCATTCAAGAAGAATTATCCCCTTCACCCCAAACAGTTCAGCAAGGAAACTTCTCACTGTTCAGTTTGAAGCAAGGGGCAACTTAGCGATTTCGGGGAAGCCTAGTTCATCGTTGACGAAAGTGGACTAGCTGATCCAGGCCGCTGGCCCTCCAAGAGACCCAGCGTTTAGCCATGAGAAGCCACTGTGTGGCTGACCCTGAACCCTAAAGGGTCCATGTAGCTTGGGCCGCAAAACCAGTAGTTAAATTGGAACCCCTTTGGACCCTAAGTATATGCAGTGTAGCTACATGGACCCCTTGGGTACTCTTATCAAGTTTGCAAGGATTCTCAGCGGGTCCGACGTTTGTGCAGACGTCGTGGAGGCTTGCGTCACCAGTTGGAGTCGTCTGAAACTTGCAAATCCCTATATAACCCCCAAGAATCCCATCCCCTATATACTCCCTGTATAGCCCCCTTTTGTGTATGCTTAGAGCTCGGATTCCTTACAGTAAAACCTGTTTTGAGCCCGCCCTAGCTTGCCACAGGGGCTGCACCGCGATGAAAGGGTTTTTGCCCAAGACTTGGCTCCCTTGGTCTTACGATGGTTTACCAGAAGTAGCTCTTTAGCACGTGCCTTAGACTGTTAGTGGAGCGTGGGGGCGGGGTTTAGGGTTAGGGGTCTAATCTTAGTGTTATTCTTCAGAGCGATTCCGCAAGACCCCTTTAAATTACACACATGTAGGATCTTTAGCGAGGACTTCAATCTTCAAAAGCCTTATGTTGCATGGCAACTAGTATTACAAGCGTATTATTATTAGTACCACCCCTACTACTACTGCTGCTGAGGTGTCTGTTATCAGTACCATGAGGATGTCCTGCACCAACAGGATTAGATTAGCTATTATCTTACTGTATTGGTGGTTAATTACTAAAGAAGAAGGGAATATAGCATATAGGGATTATATTCCGTTATTCCCTACTAGCCACCAGCAAGTTATACCAGTTTGTCGCATGCAGGCGCGGAAGACGTTTTTTGGAGGCCTTCCGGGATGTTGAGCCAAACCTTCTGAGTTCCCGAACCCACCCCTCTACGACCCCTTAAGAAGACTCTTCCTTAATTCGGATGATTTGGACATTAGGGCTGATGAAGTGGACATGTTAGGGAACAGGAGTTTCCAAGCTTCAAGGTTGCTTTGGGCTGCCCAATGCAGGAATACTTCTGGCATGCGTACACTATGCACCCTTATCGTGTGCTTTGCAGGGTTGGCAAAATTTTGCAGCCGCATCGTACGTCAACAACACAGGTTACGTGAGCGGGGTCTGTTATGATTTCATCTTACCGCAAAGCTAACACAATCGTTGATAGTTAAAGCCGTCAAACATGCGTGTTAGGCGTCCAAATCCACCAGGACAGAGGGCAGCACTTCCTTGGAAAAGTGCTAATGCCAAACTCTAAGCACGCCAACCTTAATCCAGAAGTCCTGCACATCCACTTACACCTCTAAGCCCTTTACCGCTAAACCCGAAACCCCAAAGCATTCCGGATGTTTCGTGCAGCCGGAAAAAGGTCCGCAAAAAAAAAAACTCAAGGTTCGTCCTTGCAAGTAGGGCCGTAACCTAGGGGACTAAACAAATACCAATATGGCATGGGGGTTTCCTGAAATTAGGGATACCATCTTGGGGTCCCCATGATAAGGATTCATTATAGTGTTTTGGGGTCCATATTGGGGTCCGACCATTTCGGGAAATTGCGGAAACTACCATATTGGGCCTAGATAGGCGCCAATGCTTTGGTCTTAGATCTCTTGTATAATCATGGTATAGGGTACCTCATCTGGACTAAAAGGTTTTGCTCATTATTGAGGCCCCTGTATGTAACCCCTTTACGCACTGAGTGTCCATTTCGTGTTCCATGTTCTTTTCCATATGATTCTTTTGCCTTACATAACCCTATACAACCCCTATAGAACCCTTGTATAACCCCTATGGAACCTAACTCCTGTAAAGCTCTCATATATTCGCTAAGCCCTAAACTCTCATCCCTTTCTTATGGGAGATCTTGAGGTGGCATCGAGCGCGCCATGCGGATTTCTGTGTTGGTCTATGCCTTCAATGCTGTGGTTAACACTGCAGCGAACCTGGGTCCGTGTTGAAGTTCAGCGTTGGAGGTTTGAAGTGACTCCTTCAAGGGGAGTATATAGTATGTAGTGGGGGATTTTATAAGGGACTATTGTAAGGGTATTCAGGAGGATACTAGGAGTTTGATTATAGCTCAAGTGTAGATTTGAGATCATGTCAAGTAAAGTACTCTATTCGGAATGAGGAGTCCCTCATTCGAACTGTTGCAGGGGCTGTCTCCTCCGAAAAGGGGAGAGGTCACTGTGAGCCCCTTTGAAGTTCCATGCAGGTGTGGCCTAAACCATAAATCCTACACCCTGAATCCTAAACCCTAAACCCCTAAACCCTACACCCCTAAACCCCTAAACCCTAAATCCTAAACCCTAAACCCTTGATGGGCATGTAGACAAGTTGCACAAGCTCATTCTCATCCCTGTCAGGCTCTGTCATTCCCCATATCCGTTTAGGGTTCAGGGTTCAAGGTTTAGGGCTTAGGATTCAGGACCCTAAACCCTCAACCCTGAACCCTAAACCCTCAACCCTGAACCCTAAACCCTCAACCCTAAACCCTCAATCCTAAACTCTGGTGGGGGCTCTGCATACCTGCCGCCACTTTAGCAGTGGCATTTACGGGGCTCAGACTCCTTGCTTCTGTTTTGGCTGATGGCAAGCCACGGGGTGATCCTTGCTGTAAGTCCGGGGGCCCGGTTGCGCTGATTATCAGCTTGTGAGGGTTGGCACTGGACCGTGCCAGAATGGCATCTTTAAGGGATTACAAGCCTTCTTGGAGAAAAGGTCCGACAAAAAAAAAAAACTCGGGTAGGGGGCATCCCCAAGAGTAATTAGTGCCCTCCCCGATTTTAAGCACCTCATCAACCTGAAATAATACTACCATTTTGATGTTCCTTCTGGTAGCCTAGATATATTTGGGGCTATATCTTGTGTTCTAGGTTAGGGGTTAGGGGGTCTTCAATTTCAAAGGGAGCCAGGGCAATAAATCCCAATGGAACGTTAAACCCTGAGCAAACGATCCAGGAACCTTTTCATCTCACTGCGGATGCGCCGTACCTTTGCCTCTGCGTCAGGGCAGAGCAAGATGCTTAGCCCCTTGGCGACTTGCACCGATCCCTAACCCTTACCCACTACCCGAAGATAGTCCTCAACCCTTACTAAACTCCTTAGTGAGCCTAAAAGCCGCCTCTTTACAGTCCTCAACAAACATCACTGTTATCCCCAGAGCCACTGACACTGCCTTGTTCTTGCCACTGTTCTCAGCAATCATCATTCCTGTTGCTAATCCGTTTGGATCCCTCCAGCATGAGGGTTCCCCTTTTTGTAATCCACAAGACAAGGGGCACCATCATGATTGACCATTTGCATGTCATCATCTCCGTGCATGAATTCTGGCCTGGTGAGGGTTTTGGCTGACATACTGGTACGGCACAAGCAGTAATAGTCATGGTAAATCTTGTAATCTAGTGATAGTGATAAATGTAATAGTATAGGATGAGAGTGCCTTTACAGCCACCGAGAGATGTAAAAATGATGGAAGCAGATGCAGCAAGTTTAAAATGGTCCGTTTGGTCCGTTTTCGGCTTTCCTGACCCGGAAAACCTCACGCTCACCTCTTGGTGGCTGTAAGGGCCTTTTTTCTTACGATGTTTTTCTAATCTGATTATGCTTACTATTACTATTCCAATTATTTTAGAATTAATAGTACTTTACTTTATTACGATCATGAGTCACGAGTATTATTACTGTTCTTACTTAAGCCCTCAACGCCAGAGCTTTTTCGCTTCGCATCCCTCACCAACAGACTTCCAGGTAGCGAAGCATCCACATACCCTAAACTTCAAACCCCGACCCCCTAAGCATAAATCCCAGTCCAATCACCTTAAGCCCTAAAATGACGACCCAAAAACGCCCTAAATCGTAATCCGTGTTTCCCTAAACTCTGAACCCCCAAAGTACTTGGAGGGTCAGAGGGACGTAGTAAGTAGGCTAATAAACCCCATGCGCCATCTAATAACGCCCTGCATCCCCATTTCTAGCCTACCTGCGAAGTTTCCCTGACCCTAAATCCTAACGTCCTAAACCCTAAACCCCTGCACCCTAACCCCTAAACCCCTAGCCCTAAAATACAGTCCGCCTGAAGCCCCCCCTGAGCATCTTACCAGGCACAGAAGCGTCTGTTTGCTCAGTTCTCTCACTGTCCTGGCTACTTGCCGCGGCCTGACTGATAATTTAAGCTATAATCTAAACTCCTTAAAGGGGATCATCCAGGGGAGTATCGTAGGGTTATTCAGGGGGATGTTGAAAGTTTAGACTATAGCTCCTAGGAGGATTCACGGATTAGGGTTTAGGGTCTAAGGTTTAGGCTTTCGGGATGGATATTCTATGGGCTATATGAGCTATAGTCTGAACTCCTTAAGGGGGGCTATATAGGGGATTACATAATTGTAAACGCTAGCGCGCGCCCGCCTCGGCTGGCGGGGCTTCCCACTGTAGGAACATGTAATTACAGATATACAGGTATTTAAGTTAGGTATATAGATACCGTCACATGCTTATTACAT
>CAJNIZ010044105.1:10181-46831 GCA_905231905.1 Symbiodinium pilosum | reverse complement strand
GTTTAGACTAGAGCTCATATGAGGACTATAAAGGGTTATATAGGGCTGACATCATGTCCTGGCCTTTGCTTAAAAGACAAGTAGACCTGTGCCCAAATAGTCCTCGATTGGAAGGATCTCGGATGTATACTGCCTGGACTTGATCTTGGCGCATGTAATGTCGTGCTCCTGAATTAAGTATGAAGCAACTCCTTCCCTGTCATATGCGGGCTCCCGCCATTTTGTGGTAGTTTCCCTATATAGGGGACCCCAATATAGGCCCCATAGTGACACCCATAAAAGGTCTTCCCGATGTTGGGAAACCCCCTTATATATATACTAATCTGATTTAGGGGGTTTTCGTCAGGGCAGAGTCTTGAGTCTGACTCCTTGGAGGCTCATGCGCGGTACTTTGCCACGCTCTAGTGGGAGAATGAAGTATAACTGCTCAGGTGCCAGCAAAGTGCAGGTACTCACCTTAACCCTAAACCCTAAACCCAACGTCTTCTTTACAACCCTGACTAAACTTCGTGTATCGCTTGTTCACCCACAAGGTTTTGAAATGTGCTTGGGGTTTAGGGTTTATGTGATAAGGCCAATGCGCAGATTACTCAAAGCCAGCGGGAAGCGACGAAGCCTATAGCAATCCTTGTACTTCAAAAGTCGTTCAGAATGAGCCCTAAACCCTAATCCCTATAACCCATCCCCCCATCTGCCCCCCATCTCAATCTAAGCCCTAAAGCCGACAAAACCTCGAATCCAGTGTTGTTTTCTTTCGTCCTTTCCCGAATTCCCTACTAAGATATTAAGCGCCAAAGGAACCCACTGGCCCCTATAGAAATCCAGGCTCCTTTGCATTTTCCATGTCGTTTTCCGTCTACATCCGTGAATCTGTCCATATAATCAAGGGTCCGTGTCGTTTACCAGTGTGTCTTGTCTACTTGTTTCTTAATCATTTTGTTGTAAAACCTAATCTGTAGAGCCAAACGGGCCTTTCCGTTTCGTGTAACGTTTGGTTGTCCGTCTCTCCTAAACCGTAAAGATACAGTCCCTACATATTCCCTATCTATCACTGTCCCTATAGTATGTGTCCCTATATCTCGCTATGGACTTAGCAAGTAGTTTAATAACTCCTGAAAGCCAAAACTTCTTTGTGCTATCCCCATCAGCACCTACTTAGCGCCCTGCCCCTTCAATGATTGCTGGACAAAAAAACCTGCAGGACTCCCTATACCAAAGCCCTCAACCCATAAGCCCTAAACCCTCAACAGTTTCGTAAACCCGAAATCCTAAACCTTGTGTGTCTGTCATGTATGTATGTATGTATGTACGTACGTACCATCCCCTACATAACCCCCTCCAAGGAGTATATGTTATTAAGTCCCCTTCGCAATCCAAGAAAGGTACTTTCAGCATCAAGCTGCGCCTGCACCTGGTGCCTCCCAGGACCCGCGCACCGTTCGGTGCTCAGGGAGCATGCATGGGGTCCCTTTAGAGGGATTTTATCGGGATGTATATAGAATTTAATAAGGGATATGCAAAGTGGTTGCTTTGGGATATGAAGTATCGGGGTTCTATGGGGCTGCATAGGGGTTTTATAGGGGTTTTATGGTGATATGTAGGGACCATATACATATAGGCTGAGGAGGGATATACAAGGATTATAAAGGGTTACATACAGGGGTATATAGGATTATACATCACTGAGAAGCCTGAATACTTACCGGCAATACAGATGCAAACGGAAAAGAAGATGAAAGCTGGATCCCTGAACTCCCTGCAGCTTACAGAGTACCCTGGGTGGGCGCAAGGTCTAGGCAAAAGGGTCTTTTCTAGGACTTTTAAAACGGTATACCCACAGATGCACAATGATAACATCAAGAAGTTATCGCTGTTACGTCTAAACTGCGCAATGCTTGCATCTACTTCCTCAGTTGCACATGGCAGCTCTACACGTTTGAGGGCTTCCTGCTTCGTGACATGCCTCGTGCAGGAATACTGGGCATTCAGCTGGGATTTCTGTTGAACGTGGTGACCACGCCAACACTGCTGCTGCTGGTTGCTGCCTTCATAAGGTCAGCCAATACAGGGAAACTGTAGGAGTACTCCGAACCACCTTGCCATGGAGGATAGTACTAAGCCGTTGTCATATAGCGCCGAATGCTATAACGACTTCCGCGACTTCATGTACGAGAATTCCAAGAGAGGGTTCATAATACTGCCACGAGTCAGGATGACATTTCTTATGGTTTGTCTGGCGGCCTTTGCGAGACATTCGCAACACTTGTCGTGTGTGATGCAATCATGGAGATCAATATATACCCTACTGTTTATAGTGGCTTCCATTTTCTTGTCGAGTATCCAAATATAACCCCAATTTCACCCCTATAATCCCTATGGTTTCCATGTTCCTTTACCTCTCCCTTCAAAGTAGCTTTTCCTGAAGCGGGCAAGAGCTCTGCTATGATCAGATGCTGTACTGACCCCATACTTCAGGGGCTAGGGTTTAGGGTTTAGGGCTATGGTGCTGCAGTATAACCATGAATGCAACTACTGCGTTCGTTTGCAGTTGCTAGACTGGATTGCTGTTTAGGAACTTAAACTAAGTTACCATAATGGGTATATCTAGTAAATAATAGGGTTTCCCCAATATAGTATTTTAATTTAAGTTCCTTAACAGCAACCCAGTAGAGCACCCTTGCATTTTGTGAAGCTGCATCCCACAGCCAGTCCTGAACCCATACACGCAAAGTGAACCCCCCAACCAACAACTCTAAACCTCGAACCCCTCGGTCTAGGGTTTAGGGTTTAGGGTTGAGCGTAAAGTCTAAACCTAAAGCCAGTCCTCTGGCTTGAAAAAAAAATAAGCCTGAAGCCCCAAACCAACAGGCAATTCTGTTTGGACTGCCGCCACAAGACCCCAAGCCTCGAGCGCGGAACCCCAAACCCAAGACTTCCAACCCTGGGCCCCACAACCCTACACCCTAGTAATTAGTTTAGGGCTTAGGTTCTAATTTAAGCAGTCCTGAAGGGGTCCCCATATGAAGGGGGCCCATGTTTAAGGACTCCCTAAGAAACCTCCATAACAATCCCTCGGGTCCCATATGGTCTCCGAATATGGGGCCCCCATGTATCAGGTACCGTACGGCTTCCTTGAAATAGACATGGTCAAAGTAATTGCCCTTCACCCTAAACCCTAAACCCAAACCCAAACCCTAAACAATATCGCAGACTGGGGAGGTCCGTGCGTCTTCGCCTTGAGCTCTTGGAAGTTGGCTACGGGAAGAGCTTGGGCGCTACGGCTGAGACGAAGAGTAATTGTTGTTGATGGACTGATCCCTTGAAGTCCTTACATAGTCCCCTACAATAGTGTGTACATACCTATACATACTGTATATGTACAATTATGTACATATATGTATAATACTGATTTATATTCCCTTTCAGGGTGCCACATCGACGTTGGACAATCTGAGCAATATCCTACGTAAGCTTTCGTGCCACGATTCAGCGGCCTAAGGTGAAAAGTGTCATGCGAATCTAGGAATTGCCAAGCTAGGGCCCCTAAACCCTAGACCCTGGGGGGTTGGGGTGAATATGGGTTTAGGGTTTAGGGTTTAGGGTATTATGGAACATTTCAAACCGGCGCCAAAACTGAAAGCCTTTGATTGTCCATCAAAATCTATGGGGTCTGGCTTTGGTGAGAAGATCCTACATGAGTAGTGCTTTTCAGAGGGCACATTGTAGCTCGGCCACCCAGAAAACTATTCAAATACTAGACCTCACTCGATTCAACCACCAAGCATGCGTCAGGCTCCTAGACCCTAAGTAGCAGTTTCCATTTGATTTTCCAGTATCCCAATATAACCCCAATATTACCCCAATATAACCCTAATTTAATGCCAATATAACCCTAATATTACCCCAATGGGAACCTCCCCAGTATAAACCCAATGTTACCCCAATATAACCCTAATATGACCCAATATGACCCTAAAATTACCCCAATGGGAACCTCCCTAGGATCCCGCTGGCTCGTCCGATGGAACCGTTGCCTGGTCGTTTTGGCAATGCTGGCCACAGCTGCTTGGATCCTGCAGAGGGGTTCCCATCGGGGTAATGGGTTTAGGATATAGGTTTAGGGTTGAGGGTTTAGGATTTAGGGTTTAGGGATCCTTTTAGGGTTTAGGGCTTAGGAAGGTTCCCATTAGGGTAATTTTAGGGTTATATTTGGTCATATTCGGGTTATATTGGGGTAATATTAGGGCAATATTGGGGGTTATATTGGGATACCGGAGAATCAAATGGAAATTGCTCTTAGGGTTTAGGGTTGAGGGTTTAAGGTTCCAGTTTTCAAGATTGTAGTTCGCAGAATTGGTGTGCCATCTTGGTACCCCTAAGTATTAGGTGCGGAAAATAGTCTATGACTAAAAGGGGCCCATAATTTTGGGAGCTACCCAAATGCTTTTGGCGAGAAATGTCCATTTGCGTAATCCTTTGTAGGGCCCCACAATCTCTTTGTAATCTCCACATATCTTGGAGTCCACTCGGGGGGCCCCTGCTTAGAAACATTCCTAGATGAAGCATCGAAGTCGGCTATGTGGGGCACTGATTTCTGGTGGGTCCTTGTAGGGGGTCTGTTTGTATCATGGCGTTGTCGCGTGTTGCGGTTATGTAGGGCTTGAAGTTTGAGGAATATACCCTGAACTATACCCATGAGGTTGAGAAGGTGTCATGAAATGGTCGTCTTTTTGCAACTTGTTGGCCTTCTGGTTTAGCGTTCAGTACTGAGGTATGGCATGGAAGCCGCTACATGGCCAGAGGACTATTCGACGAACGGCTTGCAACTTGGTTTGATGGCTCAGTATATGAGCTATAGTCTAAACTCATAAGTATCCGAAAATTAGGGGCCCCTTCTTACGTGCGGATGATTATATTGGGGTCTATGTTTAGGCCCCCTGTTTACGGAAAGCCCCACACCTTAGGCAAACAAAGCGCGATCACAGCCTGCATGCCTCGATATGGGGGTTTATCAAAGTTAGACGTACGTTTTTGGGCCACCTATAATAGTGATAATAATGAGGATCTATGTTGGGGTCCTCTTATTGTAGGAAACTACCATATTTTGTCGTGCAGCATTTCACCAGACCTACTGAGCGGACAGATCTCGCGAAACAAATACACCAAGGCTTCCATCAGCAGGAGAGATCTCGGCGCTCAGGGCACCCGCAGCCATTCCTTTGCAAGAAACTTTTTTGGTCAGCCATGATGAATCTATATGGGCTTACAAAATATTATCATTTTCTGGTTACTATAACCCGAATAACAACCAGGAACCCTAATCCCTAAACCATATTGTAATGTTTAGTGGGGTTCTGAGGCCGGTCTAGGAATGTTGTGCAGCATTTATCGGGCAAGCCTCCCGCCTGAATGCCCACATCAAGCAAATGGAAAAAAATCAGATGCGATCAGTGATTGTCCGGTTTCCGCGGCATTTTCAAACTGTTGTCAGTCACTGTTAGTTCAGTTAGTTCCTATTCTATGAGAATGCGTATTGGTATTATTATTGCTCTTACTTGTATTATTACTAGTCGTACTGTGTTATAACTATTATTGATTCTCCTTGGGTAGCAGGGTCATGACTGGTGATGTGCGTCGAGTGGAGGCCCCCAAGAAACGGCCACGAGGGTAGGGTCTGGTAGGGGTATAACTAGGGTTGTAGGCGGATACATGCGGAATATATAGTGACATATATATGGGTTCTAGAGGGGTTGAAAATTGCTGCCCCACTATTCAGAATGAATAGAGCAGAACCCATAGAATCGGTGATGTTTCATCCCTCTAGTTTGGCATTCTTTCCTGCAATGGCCCTGTAGCATCCAATAGTAGCAAACACGCCAGCTAGCATTCAAAGCGCTATTGTCTTGTCCACCGCAGGCCATGACAAGTTTGCTGCCACCTTGGTCTTTATCTCCTTTAGCATCACCAGCGCTGTCACCGTCTGGGCATTTCAAAGGACGCGCCTCTCCGCATGATCTTTCACAAGCAGTGCCATCTGAAGGAAAGCAGCTTGTGCGAAACAGGTCAGCGCTGAGCAGCTGCGCGCATTAGGGCTGATTTGAGTGTGTCTGCCTCTTCAGAGAGACACCCATCAGACAGACTTCTGTAGATCCTGGTAAGGCCTGTGTTCCTCATTGAGATCCTACGCCCTGAGCCTGCAAATTCGAGCAATAAACCCTCTACGCTAAGCCTTGAATTCTTCATCCCGAAGCCCTTGAAACATGTTCCTCAGTATAGTAGTGGGTTTAGGGTTTGGGGTTTAGGGTTTGGGGTTTAGGGTTTGGGGTTTAGGGTTTGGGGATTGGGGTTTGGGGTTTAGGGTTTGGGCATGGTGTTTACGGTTCCCAGCCTCCAAGCAGAAGGATGGAAGACTCCGCGCGACTCGCAATGGCTAGCGAGCTGGGAGTCTACATCAAAGCAGAGGTTGGCTTGCAATCATGGCGGTCTTTGCGATTATCGCGATTATGACTATCATCTTTTACTACTGCTTTTATTCTTGACCCCTTTTTACCAGCATTAAGTTGATTACTCTTGTTTTTTAACAATCATCGTGGAGTGGTGCAGCCCGAGCGATGTAAGGACTTGGGCTTGCTGGTGATTAGTAAGGACGAATGGAGGATAATCCCTATATAACCCCTATAAAATACATGTCCTTATTCCGTCTTAACCCTAAACCCCATATGTTCCCTTATTATTCTCCACTAACCCCCAGTAAGTAAGCTTGCGCAGGATTTCGTCCATCAACTTATGGGGGTAGGATTTCAGGGCATGACCTGCAAGCAGGAAGTCAGGGATCTCGGTTTCGGGTTTAGGGCTTAGAGGTTAGGACTTATGATTTGTGGTTTAGGGTTTATGATTTAGGGTTTGGGGTTTAGGGCTCAAAGTCTTTTATGAGGACATTGAGCCATTGGGACTGGCCAGGCCGCGAAACTTAACGAACTTCCGACACCCCACGCTGAGGAATTGTCTTGTGGGTAGTATCTCCCACACAAGCAAGCCTTATGTAAGGGTACCTTCCTGGCAACTCCCAATCTGAGATTTTCCTGAACCACACCACCCCGCTCCCTCCTCCCCAAAAAAACAACACACACACACAGAACAAAGCAAAAATACACGTGACGCGCTTCACACGCACATTCTGGCAAGGCGGCTTGGGCGAAGACTGAGCTGCGCAATGCACGCCTGGCTGTGTTGTCCCTCACTGCAACCTTCCCCCCGATCACCGTTTAGAGTTAAGGTTTAGGGCTGCGCTACCCCCAAGGTTCCCCTACTTTAAATGTACGGGCCCTACCAATTACTTCCTGTGGATGTCACAGTTCCAGTGCCGTTTCTATTTTTTGTGTGGAAGGTTCGGACACCAGTTTATGGGCAGAGGTTTCGGGTTCAGGGTGTATAAGCTGTATAAGTTCATATCGAGTTTATCTAGATATTGCCGGAACCCTAACTAATCTAGAAGTACAGGGACTCGTGTGTTGACATCAAGATCCACCTTTGCCAGTCTGGTCATGGGAAGCCTCATTGTTTTCAGGATTTGGCGATCGTCTGATCCCTGAAGCCTTACTTTGAGGGACCTTGGAGTTAGGCAATGTGGCAATGTATTATATGCCCAGAACCAGCACATTCTGACCCTGCGGCAACCCTTACGAAGTAGATTCCCTAACCCATTCATTACTAGCCTAAATCCCAAACCCTAAACCATAAACAACTTACTCTTGTCCAAGTGAGGCTGACGTGCCATTCCGCTGCTGTTGCGGCACTGCTCTGCATAGCTCGTCCATGGCTACTTGAAATGTGCTCCTGGGTGGATGATGGCTGCCATGCCTCCTGCTACCTTACAGAAACTGTAAATAATAGTACGTCTGACCACTCGTAGTAGCACGTACTAGACTCTATGTTGCAACCCGGGTTGCTGCCCGCGCTTCTGTTGCTTCTACTTCGTCGGCCTCTCAGATCGCCATCAGCATCAGCGCTGCTGCTACAACCGCCGCCTCCTACTGCTGCTGTTGGCAAATTTATCCTTCTACTTCTTATCCTCCATCTTCTACTGCTACTCAGCACCTAGGCTCATCTTGATACTCAGCTTCTGTGTGCCCAATGATTATCCAAGCAGTCAGGCAGAAGCTGGTGCCCCAGCTCTCTAAGGCTCCCAAGAAGACGACCGCTGTTACATCGCGTACCAGCTGGCTTCTCCGCGGATTAGTGGTCTGTAGCACGGTTTTGGATCATGCTTTCGTGCTTGCATTTTTTTGGTTTTGTTTGGCTTGAACTGTTTTGGAATTGAGCAGTTGCCCGGCAATCGTTCCGACGGTTTTCTTGACATACAAACATGGTCATTGTCATTGCCGGCCAGACAATGAAGCATATTTAACATGAGCATGCGTTTCTTCGTCATGTAGCTGCAGGTTGTGCCAGTGCTCGAACTTGGAGCAGTCCTGGTCGAGATCATCTCCCTGTTTGCTCTCCTTGGCGTGTTCAGCGAAAAACCGCCTGATATCGACACAGCAGCTCCGGTAGCATAAAGTATGGTTGTTGCCGTGCTGTAGTCCTCGTCGTGGTTATGCTTCTCGTTGTAGCAGCGACAGTGGCAGTTGACGGCAGACAGAAGAACTAAATTCATTGAAGTGGTAGAGCCTTTCAAGTAGAGATCGCAGAAGCAGCAGTAACAGTGGCAGTGGTTGATGCATCTTGTTGCTGCCGTTTTTTTGAGTTCAGACCAAGACTGCGAAGCCGTCCATGATATGTTCTCCTGGCTTTGACAGAGTAGTTAGACCTGTTCCTGTGGTTGCCTACAGAAGCTGGGATTTCATGATAGTGCTGACTCGTTTAGCGACTAAAGATATGGCAGAAGTGAGGCTTCACAGCCACGTCGCCGCACTGCAGGAGAGAGGCTACATACGGATTCAGGGCTTGAGCTAGAAAATGATTAATCCCGTGCCGGAAGACGTGCGCGTGGCAGGTCTATGCAGTTTTAGTAGAATGGGTCGTGGAACCAGTGCTCCGAATGAAGTGGCACAAAAGGGTCACTACACCTTAAGCACCAGAAGGAATTACACTCCAAGCCACAAACCTTGACTTCAAATTCTAAACCCTAACCCTGAATCCCAAACCTGAAGTCCTGACTGTAAATGGGGGATTGTCAAAATTATGGTCCCTTTTTGGGTCCCTATTATAATACTGGGCCTAATTTAGGGGACCCAAAAAGGGACCATGATTTTGACAATCCCCCAAATGCCTACTAGGCGCTGAACCTTAAGTTTCCGCAGGAAGCATGCGGCTCAGCCGTGTGGACAGCGCAACGGAGGAGTGGTGGACCACAGCTAGAGAGTTGGCTTCCAGGAGCGGGAATAGATGCATCATATACATAGGGGTTATATTGGGGTTTATATTGGGGTTATATGGGGTTTATATTGGGGTTATATGGAGTTTATATTGGGGTTATATGGGGGATAATGGAAAAGAGAGTTGAAACTACTATATTGTAATAGGTATATATTGGGGTTATATGGGTGGTTGTCAAAATTATGGTCCTTTTGTGAGTACCTTAAATATTAGGGGCCATATTATGATAGGGACTCAAAAAGGGACCATAATTTTGACAACCACTCATATACATAGACGGAATAGCAGTAGATACCTACACAGGAAAGTTCGCACAACTCAGGGAGCTCTTTCAGAAGCAACTCGAAGTGGTTTGGACGTTTCGGCGGTGTTACAACTGTTCGGAACATTCCTAAGGCTTTTTCGTATGCTGTGCGGAGATCTAGGAGTCGTGGGGTCGGGGCTGGGAAGGTCTGGTTGGGGTCTGAGAGCAACCATTCTAGGAATTATAGTGGGTTATGTTAGTGTATATATTAAGGTTTTTTGGTGCTTATATACGAATAATGGAAAAGACTAGAGGGATTCTAGAGATTATATAGGGTATGTTGAGATGTGGCCGTCCCTGGATCCAGAAGTTTGTTAGCACGGCAACTCTCAGCTTTTTGGCTTTGCAGCCTCCCCCTTTCGGGGTCTTGCTCCAAGCTGAACACGGTTCAAAAGCCCGCAACACTAAACCCCAAACCCAGACTTCAGTACTTTAGGTTTAGTGTCTAGGGTTTTAGGGTTTTATTGTTTAGGGTTTTGGGTTTAGGGCAATTTTTACTGGCAGGTTGTTCATAGCACGCCTTCAGGATGTTGAGCTACCGTAGGGTCGAGGGCGGAAGTTTGCAACTTTTCAGGAAATTGGAACATAAGTTTCCTGCAGCTCATAAATAAAGCCTCGCAAACCTGACAAATATGGCAAAAACGGTCCGGAAGTAAAAGCCCTGCATCCACCAGCATTTTTGTCAAGACTTATCCAAGTCTTCAGCTCTTCAAGACTCTTTGGCTCTTTAAACATCTTTAAACATATGGTAGTCTCCCAAAAATTGGGGTTTCCCTTGGATACTCCAACATACTACAGTCCTTATTATGGCAACCACCAACATGGTATCCCTTAATTCCGTTATCCCAATACATCCTGATCACCCTAAACCCTTTAACCAGGGGAGACACCTACATCCCAACAAGATGTGGCACACGCCTACCTATGTAGAGACATGTTGCCTGCATTTACGATGTAGGTTTAGGGCTGTGGTCCTTTTGTATTTTACATACTCGCTAGCACTTCCTGCTTCTTTAGACAGCAGCCTCCTCCACTACCTGAACTCCAATTCCTATTCGTTAAGAGCCCACACCCAAAGCGGCCTACAAATCCATTCCCAAGTTCAAAACCCTATCGAAATCCCATGGGCAGGAGCATATCCCTGCAACAGCTCATCCGGTTCTGGTGCCTGGTCTCTGAAGGAGCCAGTTTCTAGGGGCTTTAGGAGGGACCCTTAATGGGGACCCTTGTAGCTTATTGGGAGTAATATGGGTACTACCTGGTTATATAGGGGGTATATAAGGCCTATATATGGGTTATATAAGGTAATGGGATTAGGGGTCCCTTCTAGGGGTCCCTCCTAAAGTCCCTTGAGAGTTGGTGTTGAATTCTCAACATGCTGGGTTCAGTTCGTGGGTCAACCCCAAAGATCCCTAAAGCCCTAACTATGAAATCCTAAACCCTAAATCCCGGAGTCCTAAATCATTAGTTCCGAAATCCTAAACCCTAAAGCAACCACAATAAGCTGCGAGACGCAGGACTCATGCCGCACTATGACACAGCTGCTTGTCTGACTGAAGGCTAGTGGTGGTTGGTAGGGGATAAGGAATGTGATATAGGGTTTAGGGCTTAGGGCAGGGAATAAGGGTCTATATTTTATAGAGAAGATATAGAGATCATATTCCCTAATTCCATACTAAGCACCAGCAAGGAAATGGCGTTTGAGGGTTTCTAGGGTGTCTCTGGCTTGAAGTGCTTCGTGGCACCCAAGACGTAAAGGGGACTGTATGGAGATTACAGCGGCCCGCTTGTGTTGGGTTGGAGCAATAAGGCTCCCCCCCAATAGTGTATTTTCCCAACCTATGGTAAGACACCATAATGGTAACCCTGAATCCTAAACCCTAAACCCAGACCTCTTTTTTAAGAGGGGGGTGGGGAGATTATTTCGGGGACGTGCTTCTGGTTGCTCAAGGCGTGTCGGGTGCACATAAGAAGCAGAAAGAATCTGGAAAGCCATCAGAGCCAACACAACCTGAACAAGTCTTTGAAGTGAGCTCTATAGTCTAAACTGCTTTAAAGGGCGTTATATAGGGGAGTAGTATAGGCCTTATTCAGGGGGATACTAGGAGTTTAGACTACAGCTGAAGTGTCGCTGACCTCGGTTTAGGGTGTAAGGTTTGGGCATGGGTGTGTTCATGAACAGGGGGCTTTCGATATAGACACCAATACATTACACTCCTTGCCAATGCGACTCGCGAAAAGGGAACCTACTGTACTTTTCGAAAACCGAAGCATAATCTTCCATTGGTGCTGCATTTCATTGTAAGTGAAATTGTAAGTTTACTCCACGCTGAGGTCCCTGTACATATTCTTCAACACTTAAGTGTAAGGGTTTAAGGGTTTTCTATTTTTGAAGCCTCGTGTCGCTTGCATCTGCATTCTGATATGCAACGCCAAGGAGCGTTCGACCACCAATGATGTTGTGCGACAGGCTGGGTGGGGCGTTTGTCCAGCACGAGGCTGTTTATCTATCAGGGTCCGCTATCGATTTTCCTTGTGGATTGGCCAATGATACCCTAAATCCGGAACCCTAAACTCAGGAGCCTTAATCCCTTGTGTGATGATACACTTTTTTCGTGGCCCAGGGTTCTACAAGCTAGCCTCCAAAGCAATCAACGCATCAAGTTCAAGGAAGTAGCTTTGCCAACAATGGATCTGGGGTTTAGGGCTTAGGGTTTAGGGATGAAGGTTTAGCGATTCGGGGTGAGGATTTAGGAGGGATTAGGGCCAGTTTAGGGCTCAGGGAATGCAAAAGAAAACCTATGTAGGAACACAATCAAGTAAGAACTTCTCAAAACGGTGGGCACCAAGGAACCTCGAGGGATATATGGGCACTATACGGGGATTATGGGTATCCTTATTTTCGAGGTTTAGGGTTTAGGGTTTCTATAGGGGGGATTCTGAGACATACTCAAGTTATAGCTAGGAAAGAACCTATATCCCCCTATGGTCGCAGTCATTCGTAGCACTTGTGGTTCCGAACATACCTACCTAGCAGGAAGCACGCATGCATGCTGGCGACGGTTGGGTAACCGGGTAGGCAAGTAGATGGAGCTTCTTCCAAGGCACTGGATTCTACGGCTCATGCACTTGAGACGGTGGAACATGTGCTGCATTAAGCAGTCCTTGCGCAGTTTAGGATTTAGGGTTTACGCTCAGTAGCAGGTATAAGCCGTGAACTTGTAGGTTATTCGAACTGCAGGTGCTCCGGAGCATCCTTTGGAACCATGGTCCTCTTTGATGTTCCGCAACCTCAAGAGAAGTGCTTCCAAGAACGAGACAAGCCTGACTAACTGCGCGCCCTGTACGATTCCAAAGTGTCCGAAGTGTCCTTGATATATTCCATGCTGCTTCGTTACATGGACTGTTCACACGCCCTTACATGTAGTCATTCTCCAAACAGTCCCGATAGAATCCCCAATAAGGACCCCTGTAATCGCCTTTTTCTCCCCATATCCTATCTATCCCTTGGGGTCCTCAGGGTCCCTTATTGTGAGAAACTCCCACGTCTCCAACTCAGAGGCCATCATACCCATGTCGCGTGTGGGTGATGGCGGGGTCTCTTTGGCGCAGGCTCCTACACTGAACAGTAGCAGGTTGCCGAATTCATACGCCCGCGTTCCGTTTTGCAATTTGCCAGGGATTCGTAGCTCAGGTCTTGAACTCGGACTCCGAAATGCGGATGCCCGACGCTATGGTTACCGAGCAGCACAGTGGGCCTGACACGCGCGTACCCAAGCCCTAAACCCAAAAACGTATCACCCTAAACTACCCGAATCCCTACAACCTAAACCGCTTGCGGTTAAGTGCTAGACCAGACCACAGGAGTAATCGGTTACCTCACCCACCTTGCTTCAATGTACTGGGTTGCTCTTAAGGAACCTAAATTCAGTCATTACAATAAGGAGCATCATTTATAATTTAACCATATTATGGTAACTTAAATTAAGTTCCCTAACAGCAACCCAGTGGACTGCGCAAGGAGAGTTAGGCTGGCAAAGGGCCATGAACCGAGGTGACGCACTCCTGGCGTAACAACCTCAGAGACTTGGCGGACGCCTCAACAGCCTTCACTATTACTACTATTATTGTTGTGATCATCATTATTATTATCATTAGCATTTCTAACATGTTCATTACTATTATTGCTAATTTAGGGTTCGACATAGGGTTTTTTGAGATACCGGAAGATAATATGGAAACTACTTTTTTGGGTCTAGGGCTTGGGGTTTAAGTAGTCCTCTCCTTTCAGTGGAAATCTGCTTCCCCTGAGGGCCAGCCTGCGATGAGGGGAACTGAGAATGTTTTGTGAAAAGGGATGATGCTGCTTAATAGCACGGCAGAGAATATGAGACGGAGATGGTCCAGGGTAAGAGGTTTGTTTCTTCCATGGTGCTCCTTGGCAACGGGACGTAGGAATCTTGGACAGAGCTTGCATAACCCCAAGCTCGTGATCTACCATTGTTGCCATAGCTCATGAGATTTATGTACATAAGGTCATGCAAGACCCTGTCTAGCAAACAAACATCCCAGAAATGCCGTGCCCGGGTCCAGTTCCGGTCTACAGGGAATTGGTCCGAAACGCACTTCCCTGTATAGTCCCCCTGACGTAGATAGAATATGGTGTATATGGGATCTTATTATAACATACCCAAAGCCATATTCTATCTACTTAAGGGGACTATATGTTTACACTGCAGCTTTGGAGACGATGTCTTCCACACCTAGGATGGGTTAAGCAAATCTTGCACCGCAACATCTGAGGACTGGTCTCAACTCCTAGTACTAGTATCTCCCGGAATAGCTCGTAGAATACTCTGCTATATGCATAATCCCACTTTAAGGAGTTTAGACTACAGCTCATCTCGCGTCAAGCAGAATCTTTGCTGTCAAGAATACTTGTGTAGATAGACCCAGGTCTATCCTTGCATGTAGTAGGGTGTTGTCGAAAAGTTAAGGTCGCTGCCATCATCGCTGATGCGGGGAAGAAGGACATTGCGCAACGGGCCATTCCGCTGTTTCCGCTGTTAGGGGACTTGCTTTTGCGTGCCGACCAGCCTTGATGTCTACACAATGTGTGGAAACTAGCTAGGAGCATGAACTTGCATCATAGATCTCTCCACTTCTTTGGAAGCTGTAAGTATCGTGTGCGCAGTAATGCCCAGATAGTTGCCGTACATTCCTCTTACATTCCACCTGTTTCTCATGGAGAGAGCATCACCTACTCGGCTGTGCCAACGCGAAGGGCTACAGCACCATTAAAACTCAGCAAAACCAACTCTTTCCGACGCGAGTCCTCATCTAGCTTTACTAAATGCTCACTCATGAACACAGCAGGCTGCATGAGGCTATTTGCTGACAGTTTTGAGCTAGCATTGTTGAGGCTTTCGTGCCAACCTTGTAGGGGGTTTATAATCTTCTCACCCTAAGATTAAATCCCCCCACCCCGCTACTAGTAGATATTCCCAATATATCGTAATATACCAAATGGGGAGTATTCGATATTAGGGGGTGGGGAGGTTTAATAATAGGGGGAGGGGAACCCTGAACTCTAAACCTTAGGGGTGGGGAGGGGGTTTAATATTAACCCTATAAACCTTAAACCTCGAACATATTATGGGGAGAGGATTAGTCTTGGAGCAGGTCGAGGCTACGTAATTCTGGGCGGTGCTTCTACTAGCAGCCCCCGTGGAGACTAATAGGCAAAGGTGCGAGGGTTTAGGATTTAGGGGTTTAGAGTTTAGGAGTTTAGGGTTTAGTGGTTGGAGCTTTACGCAAGAATACCAGATGGTCAAACAACCCTTCAGGATTTTGACGAATGGTCTGGGAGGATCTGCCAGCCCTGTACCGGATGGTGCTAGATCCTAGGTCCTAGATACCACACCTAGGCCCCTCCATCTCCCCTTCCCGCAGTCAAGCATGGAAATCTGCATAAGCTCCTTCTAAACCCTAAACCCTAGACCCCTAAACCCCTAAACCCCTAAAACCAATTGGTGAGTGCAATTTCAGAGATCAAGCCACCCTGCGCAGGAACAGTACTGGCTTGTCGCCAGCAAGCTCAAGGATGTCAGTGATCCTGAAGGCCAGAATACCTAGACCCTCCTCCTACTGTACCCTCCATTAGGGCCTAAGTACCCACTATTAGGGACCATATATCCCTAATTAAGGGTACAAGGAGGGCCCTGGTATAGAGTTTGCGCTGCATGGGTTTGGGTTCTTACTAGGCTACGGGTTCAGGGCTTATGCCTGCGGGCTTAACATGTAGATTACGAGACGGGGAGGGGACGCTGACAGACATGATCCCTGTTGTTATGGGCGTCTTAAGTTCCTCAACGCATTGACGTGGAGTTTTGGTCGAATGCCAGGAGGGTTGGTAGGCGAGTCCATTTGGTCGTGAGTATTATTGCTGCATTTGAGGAATTCTCAACATGGGGCAATTGCTGGGAGCTACAGAGCTAAACAAGGAAAACGGGGCCCTTCTGAGGCACTACACAGGGCTTTGCCCTCACTACACTACCCTAAATCGAGCAAGCAATGATTGAGTTTAAGGTCATGGGTGCATCGTGGGCTTCTTCTGGGGGCAGGGTAGCAAGATGAAAGCAAGGGAACAACCTACTCCCACCATTCCATGATCAGGGACGCTGCAGAAAGTGCTTAATCAAGAGCAGCGTTACTGGACACTTGGCTTGTTCAGAGTTCAGAGGTTACGCAACAGATTCAGGATGAGGAGTGGATGTAGGGTGTTAATGTCTTGTCGGAAGCAGACAAGATGGAAGGGGCTGAAAAGTTCCATGTCGATGACATTTCCTGCCTGCTTTCTGCTTACGACGAGGAGGACTAAAGGGACGCGGCTCAGAAGCTTGAATTCAGGTCCTTGGGCCTGTTTATCTCAAGCTCTGATGCCTTAGGTGTTAGGCTCAGGGTTGGGAAGATTCTGGTTTCTGACCCCAAACGACCAGATCTCCCCAAAATAAGAAATGCAGTGGATGATGGGTGTCTACAGCAGACGTTATGTCTTTAGCGCTTTTGGGGCGATATGAGCTATATAGTCTCGACTCCTAGTATCCCCCCTTAATGACCCTTAAGATATTCCCTTGCTCATATGATGAGGATCTGCGCGTTCTGCATCAACCAGCACGCAAGCATCTGTGACGGGTATGGAACGCCCCCTGAGTCCAAAAACTCCAGCGACTACGCAAGGCTGGAGTTTAGGTTTAGCGTTGAGGGTAGGGTTTAGAATTGAGGGTTCCAACACCATCCGTTATATGAGCTATAGTCTAAACTCCGCAATTGGGGGCTTCTTATATTGGGCTGTCTAGGGGATTATATAGGGGAGTACTAGTAGTTTATGGGTAGGGTGTAGAGTTTAGGGTTCAGGGATGCACTTTAGCACATGATTTCCGGGTGATCTAAAGGTCCTTCTGCGGAAATTATTTGGTGCTCCCGTAGATCTATAAGAGAAAAGAAGTTTTTCCATAATCACAACTTTGGGAACAAGAATTTTGATCAACTACCAGAATAGGGGTCAGGGTTCAGGGGCGGGGAAGGAATAATCAGAGGAAACATGAAATGGCAGCTGCGGCTTTGTTGGGGTTGGAGGGGGTGTTGGGTACTGCCGGTACTGCCCCCACCCAGCAGGTAATTTTTCAGGGCAATCAGAGGGGGTATACTCATGTTTTTACTCGCTTCCCCCTAATAGTAAATACTCTTCCCGAAAAATCCCCAATATCAGAGAGCCCCTGAAGACGATTTCTAAAAGGGCCAGGACCACTCTCAAAGAGGGTCCGCAGAATACAGAATTAGGAGGAGGGGAGTTCTGAGGTCATCACTTGGGGGTCAGGGGGACTTAGAATGGACTTCGTAAGTGGTTAAATAATGGATATAACTAGAGTTACTATATGGGCCCCATGACCTTCCATGTAAGGGGGATGATCATGGGGATTCCAAAGGAATTAGGGATCCTCTTTATTTCCTGCATTTTTTGTTGAATATATCAAGGAATTCATATAAAGTACGAGTGTTTTCTGGGTTTGATTACCACTTTACTTCGGGTTGATTAGATCTTAACTAGGTTGAAACAATGGTTTACTTTCCATTAGGTTACACTTGGTTTAAACTAGATTTGAATAGGCTTCACGATTCAAGCAGATTTTAATTACAGTGTTACTGGGTTCTCATTGATTTTACGCAGACTTCAGCCCAGTTAATCAGGTTTAGATTGATTTCAGTTGTAATCTGAAGTCTAACTGGAATTTAATGAGCCGCCTTCATTCTTTGCAAGAAAAATTTCCACTAATAATGCGCACTTTTGTTTTTTTAATTAGAGGGAGGGGGGATACGTTCATTATTCGGGGGAAGCGATTATGCTGCAAAATGATCCCCATGAAGCTACAGGTAGCTTGACTGTGGGTTATCCCAGGTATAGCTACCCATGGACCTCCCTTAATATGACCCCTATTCTAGACTGTTAATTGGTGGGGGCAGGACCCAGAGCATAAACTACGTCACCAAAAGACGGAAATCCCATTATTCACTATTTTACCGAGAACATGCTGAATTTAAATTCCTCAACAGAAGTTCAGTTTAGGCCCGCCGGCCAGTGATTCCGTTTGTCGTGTTATGCTGCGTTCTTATCGGGACTATTCACAGACGGACTGCAAGGACCTTACAAGTTGGGTACTGCCCCCAGTTTGATAATACTTATGGTATAAATGTAGGGCCCTTAATATGAGCTGCAGTCTTAACTCCTTCAAGGGGGTTATTTAGGGGATTATATAGGGGAGTACTACAGCAGAAATTTGGCTATAGCTCATATGACCTTTATTACAGATTGTTAATGAGTGGGGGCAGGACCCGACTTACAGGAGTCTTTCCATGGAACCCGCAACAGCGTTGTGGGCAGTCGGGGTCCTGTGTCGACCCTGGGTGAATGATCTCATTCTTTCAAGAGCTGTTCTATATCCTAGACGCTTAACCTGAAATCCGCGGAAGCGGATCAAAAGGGGGCACATTCAACAAATCCTAGACTCGAAAGTTTCGATGGAAATTCGTCTAAACCCTAGTAACGTTTAGGGTTGGTTCCTTAACATCCATTAGAAATGATCATGGCATACTATACCCCAAGGCCCTTTTGAAACTTACTTCGCATGTCTTGTATAGTCTGCCATTTGGCCCAAGTTCGCCAACCCTTAACATACTAAACTCTAAACCCTAGACTCCAAACCCTACATATCCCTTTTTAAAGAGGGACCTAGGAGGGTTCCCAAACCCTAAGCCCTAGGAAGCCTTGCAGGTGGTGGGCATCGAGCCACGATTCTGTCACGCAGGAACCTTGGCTGCCCTTGGCCAGACCCTCAGGACCCGGAACCTACTCGCTTTAGGGTTTAGGGTTTGTTGTGGCTAGTAGGGAATATGATCCCTATATAATCCCTATGTAGTCCTTTATTCCCTACTAGCCACCAGCAAATTGATTTTGGGGTTTCCTGCCGATCATATGAAGAGATCAAAAGTTGCATTTTTAGTCCAGGGAATCCCAGGTGGGCAGCATTATCTGGGTGCCCCTACAAAATGGCCCTAAGCCCTAAACTTTAGAACCCTAAATTCAAGCCGCCCACCTACGACGGTGGGCGGCGCCTATGCCCCTGCGGCAGGTCAACCTAGCTGGTCCATTGGCCCTATGCCGGAGCCTATTCTCCTTGCACCAATACTGGTTGCCTTGAAAGATAACTAGTTATCCTAAACCCCAAGGCCTGGGTTACATCCAGAACCCCCTTCTGAGTGGGGTCTTTCTTGGGGGCTGCCGGCAAACTTCGGGACTAGGGTACCGATTCGAAATTTTCGCCACCCCCTGAAAAAAACAGTACCGCCACAGGGGCCTCCCAAGGGCCTTTCCGGGAGGCTTCCCCAAAATCATAACCCCTTAACCCTAAACCCTAATCAGGAGCCTCCAAGGAGCCTCCGAGGCTTCTCCCTAGTACTCAGCACAGGCCTTCCAGTTTTCAGGGGCCCGGACCCACAAACTGGGTTTAGGGTTTAGGGTTTAGACTGATATAACCCATTATAGTAGTTTCCATTTTATTTTCCATTATCCCTATATAACCCCAATATTACCCCAATATGGCCTGCAAAAGGTTTCTTCCAGCCTTCCAATCCTAATGCAAAACCTTCAGAAGCCATTTCAGAAACGACGCTAAGATGAAGATGAAACTGTGCGTTGACCAAGATCGGCCAAACTGAGTTTAGGTCCTACTGTAAACTCTAAAAGGAGTAGGTTTGGGTGGCTTGGCCGCCTTGGACGGCGTGGTGCTAGATGGCCTTCCACAGTCCTTGCAAGCCGGTATGCGCTCGACGTTACGCAGCTTGCCGATCGCATGTTGCATGCAACATCACAGCAAACCCCAAGAAGTTTTTTGACCTGATGTTGCCCCATTGCCCTGGTACCAGCCTTGCATGAGCCGAAATGTGGTACCCTGACCAGGGGTGTCCCAAGGATATGCTCCTGCAACCCCCTATACTAGCGAAAATGTTACCACCAGGCCCCTAGTACTAGATTTGCCCCCTCGTCAGTGATGGTCCGCCTTATTTTTGGATTTTGGGGGTTCACTGGCAGCTACCCAAGTGGGTGTTTCCTTGACCGTAAACCTTATAATGCCCAATAAGTAGATAGAATATGGCTTTGGGTATGTTATAATACGACCCCCATATACCCCATATTTAATCTACTTAAGGGGGACTGTAAACCCTCAGGAACCGCTTCCCATCTGCAAGTGCCTACAGCCGAAGATTTGGGCCCACCAGGCCAGGCGCGGTATGGCTGGGGGGATTCGCTTAGGGCTTTTAGGGTTTAGGGTATAGGGGTAGGGTGCTTAGGGGTTTTGGGTTTTGGGCTGTATAGGGGTTTACACTTTTCGCGGTCTTAGCATGGACCTGAAAATAAGTTTGAAGGTTTAGAGGTTACAAGTACCTAGTTTGTTTTGATGATGCTGACTATTCTCAGGGCTAATGAACCGTAAGTACTGAGGGTTACGGGTAGGTTATAGGCATAGGATTTTAGATTTGAGGGTCTCGGGATTTTGGGTGAAAAGGACTTCCAAGTGATGTGAAGGGGCTGAAGCGTCACTGCAGAGAGCCAGGGATGTGATGCATATCTGAAAACTGTTGTAGAGGGATTCTATAGGTGGGGTCGAAGGGTTTTGTAGGAGGTGCGGTATATAGAAACAACAGATACCAACAATTGCATGAGTTGCTAGTCTGTACGTATAGATGAACATTTTTATGCACACGTTGGACGGATACATGCAAGCGATGTTCTTCCCATGGTTTCAGTCTTCCAGCCTCTGTGCACAGCAAACCTACCAAGATGGGGATTGCATGAGATTATGTAGCGGCTATGAAGGGGTTTACATAGAGGCTATGGCGGGATTATATAGGCGTTACACAGAAAGTATTTGGGCTATAGTCTAAACTTCTTAAAGGGAAATATAGGGGACCATTCTGGGGCTCATTAAGGGGGATATTAGGACAGAGTTTAAACCATGGCTCATTATGGCTCATCTGGGTGATCTCGGAGCCTCAGCCAAGTAAGCCTTGCTTCTGCCAGGATCCAGCTCGGTGTGAGCTCAACAAGTCATCGTGGCTGCAGATGTGCACAACAAGCCATTCTCCGCAGTCCCGGAGTAGATGGAGGAGATCTTGCACCACCCTAACCACCCTATATTTTTACAGTATATTGGGGATTAATAAGTGGTGCAAGACTCCCTCCATCCACAGTATGATGCAGTCTTAGGGGAAAATGGGTATTCCCAGTGTGCCGAACCCAAAGATCAGTGCTTACGATGGTAGTTTAAGCTTGCCTTTCACCGATCCTGGGCGGCTAGGGCATGCTTGTTTTCCTGATATGTGCTACTCGGAGGGTCAGAGCGACGTACTGTAGCACGTGGGATATTGAGGTAATGGAACGCAAGCTAATTATGTAATGGAGATGCATATGGAGAAGAAATGGTAACTGACATAGAAACAAAGGGGTTATATGGCGGATCTACTGATACGTTTTTGCAGCATGCCCATCTTCGCTTCTTCCTAGGTTTGATGATATGATGACGGTGCTCCATGAAACTCGGTTGGCATGAAGATGTGACAGAGCTCTGCTTTTGGGGGCAAGGAGGTAAAGTGTGGGCGCTTCCGATCCTTCAAGGAGCACCCTAAGATGCAGTTGCAACCCCAATATACCCTTAGGATTTCTCAAGCGTAGCGTTGTTGGAGCCACCACGCGCGACGCTTGCGCAAGAGCGCAGCCCAGCAGCGGACCAGCACATGGAGAAACGCACAAGAGTCCTCACATCATACTGCGTCTTTTGACTGCAAGACGGATAACATGCAATTCGTTCTTGTGCACAGGCTCCAATTCTGCATCCCCAACTACAAGGGTGGGTACGCTCAACGTAGGCCATGCCTAAATTGTCGATGCTGTGGCCCTGGATTCCGTGCACAACCATAGTCCGGGGTATCTGAAAAACACCTCTCAATGATCTGAGCATTTGTCTAAACTCTTTCGGAGGGAGTTAAAAGGGGATTATATAGGGGACTACTACAGGATTATTAAGGGGGATACTAGGAGTCTAGACTACAGCTCATATTGGTAAGGATTCAGGCGTCTAATTATTTCGATTCGTAGTCCGGAAGTATTATTGCTGCGTCACCCGAATAGCGTTCATTGTGAAGATGACAGTTCTGATGACATTCACCTTTCACTTTGCAAGTGCTGCTAGGTGGTAACTGCTTTCCAGCATACTTTGTGGCAAACTGTTGATCAAGATGTTATTCACGACCTTAAGCGCCTTTATGTTTGGGAAGTGTGATACCTTCGCAGGACCCCAGGCGTGGATAGATTTCCTGCATCGACGGTATTGCTCTGCATACTATATCATGGCCGCTCACCTTTTATTGCAGCTGCTGCTCTTCTTCGCCCCCTCGGTTTAAGCTTACCCTAAACCCTAGCAGGGACGCCACAGCTTTGACCGTCTGAGGACAACGCGCTCGACTTCCGACAGGTGGTTGCCGTGGACCGCCAGCTTGACGTCTTTCATCGTTTCTGGGCCGACCTTCAGAAGATAAACGGTTTAGGGTGGAAAATTAAGAGCCTCCATAAGCCACCCATGAACCCCAGCTATCCAAATTATTACTCTACTTACTAGTTCCAGCGGATGTCCCAGTCATCTTCCAAGTAGAGCTCATAGAGGTTCGGGGAGCCTGGTTGAGGGGCTATCCGGGAACTTCAACCATCAACATACCAACCTCCATGACGCTCATATGAGCTATAGTCTAAACCCATTAAAGAGGGTGATATAGGGAGTTATATAGAGGAGTATTAGACGGCTGGTTAAGGGAGATACTGCGAGTTAAGACTATAGCTGATATGGCTGTTTTCACGCTTTCAGGATCTGAATTTTTGGGTGAGTTAACCCTTGTCAAAAGATGCTCAGATTGTCTTCGGATTCCCGACACCAGCTGCCAAAGTAAAGGTGACATCATTCCTCTGGCAAAAGCAGATCATGCGGGGGAGTCCTCTCTTATTTATGAGTTTCTGTGTGCCTGGGGACGTCCACATCTCAGGGGCCCTAAACCCTAAACCGCCTGTTGCCTGTCTGTTACTGAGGCCAGGTTAGCTCTATGGCCCTATGACTATTTTAAGAACGTCATTCAGAGCCCAGAGCCAACCCAAAATCCAAGATCCTAAACTCCAAGCCCCAAAGCCCAAACGCCACCACCAGCATTATGTAAATCGCTGAGGGGCTTGGGTGGTTACAGTCCCACTTTGCATGGTAGACTACCCCACTGAACCCTAAGCCCCCAACTCTGAAAACCCTAATTCCCTAAACCCTTTCACCTGAAGCCGTTCACCCCTAAACCCTTGAACCTTTTACCCCTAAAGCCGAACCCCTAACACACCTAAACTCTTCATCCCTAAGCCTCTAAATCCTAAATACGTGAACCAGACCCCTAACTCTCAAGCCTCTGCACCCTAAACTTCCAAACTTTTAAATTCCCAAAAAAACCCTAAACCCTAAATGCTCTTGACCCCTAACCTGAGCCTCCATCGCTCCTAAGGGGCTTGGTGCGTCGCCGAGCTTGTTGAGGCCAGCCGGGTCGAGATGCAGCAAGTGATCCAGGCGGGCTTGGGGGTTTTCATATGAACCATTGTCTAAACTCCTTAAACGGGGATATATAGGGGATTATATAGGGGACTACTATAGGGCTTATTAAGGGGGGATACTAGGAGTTTAGACTATGGCTCATATGGGTTTATGGGGTTGTACTAGGATTTAGAGCTTAGGGGGTTATATGAGCTATAGTCCAAGCTCTTTGAAAGGGGGGCTATAGAGCGGATTTTAGGGCTTATCAAGGGGGGTTGTTAGGAGTTTAGACTATAGCTCATAGAGGGGCGTATGAGGGTTATATGGGGATTGTTCAGGAGCTCTGGATGGTAGTCACGCAGTGGACAATCAAGCGGAAAAGAACAATGCAAACGAAATGGACACTGGGTTTATATTGGTGATGTCCCTAGATAGGGGGACGCCAATGTAGACCCTAACATATTACAATCCTTATTATGGGGACCCCCAAGAAACACTGGACCCTAAGCCCTAAACCCTATATCCCTATATAGGTACCACTAATACCCCTAATATTAGGGAGACCTCCATATCGGGCTTCCATAGAATTGCTTCAGGCGGGCGCGTCAGGAGCTTAAGTTTGGAGTGTCAGGGCTTGGCGAATGTAGGCTCTACAGTATTAGGATGTAGGGTTGAGGGTTCAGGGCGTATTACCATTACTTAAGGTTTTTGGTGGTTGTCTAATTTTTGTTTAGGAATTTAAGAAATTTGGGTACCCTAAGCGATGGTAAGTTTACGTGGGCTTGAGGGCTTAGGGTCAGGGGGACCTTGCAAGTGTGTTAGTTATGGGGATAACTAGAGTTACTATATGGCTTATAGGGCTTATTAACCTACTTACTAAGTCCACCTGACCCTCCAAGTATGGTGTGGTGTGTAAGTGTTTGGCAGTTAGGGGTTTGGTTTGAGCGCTTTTTAAATGTAGGTTTTCGTTGGTTCAAGGGTTGGGGGTTGATCAGGGCTTTAGACTTTAGAGTTTTTCCTGCTTAGGTTGAAGCTTTTCAAGTTTTCGGGTGTAAGGATTGGGCCGATTGGGTTTCAGTTGTTCCAAGAATTAGGGTTCTAAACCGTAAACCCTTAAGACTCAAGGTTTAGTCAGGCTTCGGTTTGGCTGCGTTGGATCAGGACGCATGTGACGACTAATCTGGGGCCATATCATAGAAGATGGGAGGAACTAGGTGTTCTCTCATAGTAGCTGGGCAGCTAACCTTAAACCAACTGAGCTGTACTCATGTGTAGGAACATCAAAGCCTACCATAATGAAAAGGCTACTGTTGGGGGGCCAGGATATTCAGCAACTCGGTCATTAGCTCCTCCTCCTCCTGCTGAGCTTTCTCTTGGCTTGGCCAGAGGGTCATCCCTCGCCCAGCGAACCACTTCTAATGTGATTCAGGATTTTGCTTCCCATCCAAAAAACGGAAGTAGCTACCTCGAAATATTGCTTGAATCTTTTGGTTCTAGGGTGTACCTGGACCCCAAAAGCAGGTAAAATAAAAGCCCGAAATATTTAAATATAGCCCAAACGGACAATTATTCTGCATACGTTTGGGGTTCACGTAAACCTCATGATGCAATGCATGTTGCCTCTACTGCTTTGCCAAGCCGAGGTGCACAGAACCTCAGAGCTCGACATCTATTCTGCAGCCTGGCCATGTGCCTGAGGTAATTTTGGAGTTATATAGGGATTTTATAGGGCTTCTATAGGGATTATAGGGTATATTTTGGGCTCATATGAGGATAATGGAAAAGAAATGGAAATTACTATGGGTGTAGGGCTTCGGTTTCAGCTCGACAGATGAAAGCAATGTATGCGGTTCGAAGGAAGCTTCAGAAGAGCTTTGCTTGACTGGTAAGCCCTCCGGAAGGATCCAACTTGGGTCCGGAGTGGCCAAAGGGTTTATTAGTCTGCAGTATTTGATCGTCGCTGCCCCTCAAAAACACTACCTTAACCCCAAAACCCCAACACCCCTGACGTACAAGCTTGACTGCTTACCATCATCATTCCCACACAAACCTTGTATCGGTATAGCGCCAAATACCCCAAAGCCCTACGTCACACGACCCCCTGCACACCTCTAGCAAAGCCCAGCGTCCATGTTCTGCCTTTCTTCTTTCCATCTGCTTTTCCATTTTTGATCCTTTCGTTCTGTGTAACCCTAGCACCTAGACAATCCCAGTGCCCGATTCATTTTGCATTGCCATGTGGCTCTCCCCCATGTTTATGTCCTAAACCTTGGACCCTAAATCCTAAACCGCCCGAAATGCTAAACCTTCAACCTCAAACCCTAAACCTCAACTCTATAAGCCCTAAACTCGAGATGTTAGCTTCAATTTCTCCTTCATATCCAAAACCCCAAACTATTACAAATGAGGCGGACACCCAGGCCTACGCCAAGTTGGCCACACTCTCGGTGGTGAACTGCTGTGCATCCAGGCTCGGGGCACTTAGTAAGTAATTATGAAGCTAATGGAAAGGTGCTTTATGGCTTCGGGTTTGGGTAGCTACTCCAATAGTGAAGAATCAATAAAGCCTACTCCATTAATGCAGAATCGATTGGGAAAGACAATGGAAAATGAAATGGAGACTAGGCCTGCTCGGTATAGTTTTGATGGGGTAAAGCACCAAAATAACGCGTGATGTACATATATATATATATCTATATACATGTCTCTCGAGAGATGTGCATATATATATATATATACACACTAAATACACACACATAGATATACATGTATATATACAACATAGGTATAGAAACAAGTCTAGCTTGACTATGTTGTTTTGGGTTTAGGGTTTAGTTTCGGGTCAGGGGGACATATAAGTAGGTCAATAGTGGGGACAAGTTGGATTATCGAATAGCTTACAGGCGTTCTTCCGCAGCTTACTGACTCGCGACCTCGCCCAAGACCTGAACCCCTGAACGCCCAAGAAGGGTTTACAAAATCTTTTTGGCAAGGGCTGACGTGTGATTCCATGCTTTAACATCCAGACTCCCGGAGAACGACTTGCCCAAAAGAGCGCACCTGCGGAATCCTGAAGAGAGACATAGACCACACGAGTAGCAAAATAATTGCCCGTAGCCAAACAACATAACCCAAAAGAATTGTTCAAAACCAATCAACGTCACAAAAAATCCCAAAGCCAATCAGTGTCATCAAGAAGTCCATCGTCATTGCAGAGCTTGGGGTTTCAGGCAAGCCTCTCCTTCCACTCTGACAACAATCCCGAAAATCTCTGAAGGCAATTTCCTTATCAACATTCAGCACCCCTCCAGGCTCCTTGCTCCTACTATTACGATTACTACTATTATTAGGGTCATTATTGCTATGACTACTACTATCAATAACTATAATGATATTACTCCTACTATTACTATTATCAGTATTATGATTCGTACTCATACTATTGTTCTTCTTCTTATTATTATCATTGAATTCAAGTGTGAGCATGTTCCGCCTCGGGGCGAACCCTTGGAGTTATGTGTTAGCTGTTAACATGGTGGGAAGGTGATTACTCTCATTTTGAGGTCGAAGCCGTGAAACCAGCAAATCCCGAACAGTTGGTATGTGCTGCAGCCCTCTTGCATGAAGGCCTGAAGACAAGGAGGAAATCCTGGCAAGAATTGGACTCCTGGCCAATGACATGCCCGCTGCGTAGGCGTAAAGCGTGCCAAGGGGGGCTATAATTCAGAAGGCAGTTGACCTTGCCACTAGCGAAGTGGACCTTGCTAGGTGGGGATAACCCAGATAATCACCAGATACCTGCGTTTACTCTCTTAAGTTACGATTGTAGATATCATGAATGTTTCGCAAGATACCTCTCTATGACCATGCGCCCCAAAACCTAAGCTGCTTGCGTTCACAGAGTGCGAGGAGACCTTTTTGCAGAATCACTTGGTAGCTTCCAAAGAAGCGGGGGACCCCAATACAGACCCAAAATGCCGCAATCCTTTTTCTGGGGACCCCCAAAATGGTACCCCTAATTTTGGGAACCACCCGCCCAGTTCGTGTACCTGTACCCTGATTGGCCAAGGTGATACAGAAGAGTTCGACGCGAAACTACACACTGCGGCACAGCCGCAGAATCTAGCCCACGCTTCTCTAGTGCAGGATTTTGGGTTTTGGATTTAGATGCCCCAGCACTCCTCATTTTCCCTTTTTACTATGGGGTGTCCTGTTAAAGCTGCGCATTAGCGAAAAGGTACCCTTATAAATACCATCCCCCCAATCAAATTCCCCCCACCCCCAAAAATTGACTATGGTGGTATGGTCACCTCCCGCTGCCAGCGATGCCCTTCGACAAGACGGCGTGGCAGCGGGAGTACATGCGAGCGAGGGGGCGCAGCAGGTGGGGTCTGCTGCAGCTGGAGGCTGCTTTGCAAATTGTGGCAATGCTTTTGACACACAATCTCCCACAGGTTAAGAAGACCGTTTTCGCGAAGAAGGCTCGGATTTAGATCCTTTCCAGTGGACGTGCGCATGTCATCATGCACCAGCCCAGTGTTTCGTGTTGAGCTGTGTGAACGCGAGGGGAACATTGCGACCTACGAGCAGAAGCGGCACGCCAATAAGACTGCCAAGATACCAACGACTCGGCTTAAATGATAGTTAGCTGCACGAATCAGCCGGGCTTTTTTGATGCTGCTCCTGAGGTAAGCAAGTTCCCGCCGCTTGAGATAAATGAGCGCACAGCGGATTGCGGCCCCTTTGTCCTGGAGTTCCGCCCGGAAGGCACCGACCTCAACATATTGCAGCTTGGTAACTATATAGCCTTTGACTTCTTTAAACTTACACCCTGAACGTCAAATCCTACTGCACAATAGCGTCAGCCTGAGATTTGCTTGACTTCAGGAAGGAGATCCAGCAGAGGAAGGTCTACGGGCGGACGGTGAAGCAAGCACCTAAGGACGCGCGGCTTGGCGGGACTTAGGACATCAATTAGTTTCAGCCGTGGGGTTCTTAGGCGTTGCTTCTTATGAAGTATCGCTGAGGCGTTGGCTCGACTTGGCTAGGCATACCGGGTCCTTCGCCGTCTACGCGAAGCTCATGGGAGCTTCGGAGGCGTCAGAAGCATTAATTCAGGGGCTGCGGGTCCACGCAGTCTTTACTGTAAACCCTGGCCATAATAGTAACATCAACTAGCGAAGGTGTCCATCTATGAGCCCAATGTTGACAGCCGCTCGCTTTTGAAGCGCAGCGTGTCTAGGATGTGTTCCTTCATGCTGGCGCTTGCACCTGCCCTGACTTAGTCGCAAGATGTCAATCTGTGCATGTCGAAATCCGTAATGAGATGTTCGCTAGCCGAGGTGGCGGGCATGCAAAGAATTAAGGTGCACCCAGAAGCGGTCACCTGGAACTCATCCACTGAGGGCCTGCTGTACTTGCACGGCCGCTCGGCTGCGCGCCACACAATTAATTCTACCCGAGGCCGCTCGATCGAACGGCTTACAAGAATCTCATTCGACGACGTGCTGAGGGCTAATCCCCGAACTAACTGCATTAAGATGGATATCGAAGGCGCTGAGCTGGAGATACTCCATAAGGCAGCGCTCCCAAAGCGGATTCGCTGCCTAGTTTTTTGAGTACTCTTACTCGGTAGATCCGCGAATGAGCCGATTTAAAGCGGCCACTCGTCGGCTGAAGCGATTTCTTATTAACGTCGAAGTTCCCCCCAGTGCCTTGGAGAGGCCAGTCGGTAAAGACGGGGTGGAAATTAAGTACAGTAACAAGGACGTAATCGTCCATTGCTGGGGGCGCAGGTGAGTGATTCTAGATAAGGCTTGCGATCGCACTACCAGCACCATATTGGGGGAGGGTGCTATTGCGGGGTTACTGGAGAACCCAGCTCTAGGTTTTCCCACTGCATCTTCCTTTCTCTTCATTTGGTAGTTTCCCGCAACCGAGAGACCCCAACATAGACCCCCAAAAATGCTATAGCCCTTATTACAGGAACCCCCAAGCAGTATCGCTGACTTTGGGAAGCCACCACTTCAAAGATTATCACCGCTAATGTGCTTCGTCCCCACTAGGGCTTGGGTGAAGGAAACTGGTCATGAATCCTAAGGATCTACATCCCCTCAAGTAGATGGGATATGGGGTATATGGGGATCTGACTGTAACATACCCAAAGCCCTACTCTATCTACTTGCAGAACGTAAGCGCTAATCCATGCATCGTCTATCCCCAAATGCTTTGCCCTTTGCCACTAATTCCTCTACCAAATCCGAAGCCCCAAGTCCTTAGACCTAATGCATTACTAGCCCTAATGCTGTGAGCCCTGAGCCTTGATAAAAAGGTGGCAGTTTCTACATAATGGGCGGACTCTAATATGAGCTATTTCAAAAAACCCCTTAAAGGGGACGAAATAGAGGAGTATTTACTAGGAGTTAAGATTATAGCTTGTACAGATCCCAAAACATCATATTCTTGATTTGTTCAAGGAAATTGATTAGGGTGTAGGGAACCTTAACACCCTCAACCCCTAAGCACCCTACATTTTAACACCCTAAACTTATGGCCTCATGGAACCCTAACACCCTGAACCCTACACTTAATGGAAGCTCGCAGGTAATGTTACCCCATCATAATATACCCCTATATACTCTTATAATATACTTTCCACTGTCTAGTTCCATTATCCCAAAAAATAACCCAGCTCGCAGGTAATCTTCGGCCATCATGGGCTCCTCGGACACCGCTTCCACGGCTTCGGCGCGTTGGACGCCGCCGCACGGACCGCACTCCGGGCGCCCAGGCAGCAAGGAAGCCGGCCTGGCTGGCATCCATAAATTGGGATTAGGGTTTAGGGATTAGGGTTTAGGGATTGGGGATTAGGGTTTTAGGGATTAAGGTGTAGGGAGTATAGGGTGTAGGGATTGTCGTGAAAGTAAGCCCGTTTCGAGACAAGGTTTTATCTCTGTCTGCTAAATCAGATCGGGCTGTTTTGGCTTCATTGATCTGTAGAGTCTCTACGGGCACTGGTTACACCTATGCATGGCGCACGTCTTGATGTTCTGCCAAAGAGCCAAGGTAGAAAAGGCCTGCGAGCTGAGAAGGACGGGAGCATCATTATAAAGTACGGGATAAGAGAGGAGGCGAGGAGATGGGGCTCAGGGACATAGAGTTCCTCATAGAAGCGTAGTCACAGTCAGGCGGCCTTGATCGCTTCTACAAACCCTATCCCCGTAATTTTGTAAAGATGAGAACCGGCTGGAATGGAACTGCGACTTTGCACTGCCCATGCCGCGTGACTTGCTCCTACAGCCTGCAAATCTGGCTACCCCACTATAGCCCTAATATAACCCCAATATAACCCTAAAATAATTCCAATACTACTCTAATATAATATAAACCAATATAACCCTAATATAACCCCAATATAACCCTAATATAACCTTAATATAGTGTCAAGTTTTGAGCTTCGGGATTTGGGCAGAGGAAGGACAGGCATGCTTTTCGGACGAGAGGAAGAAGAAGAGGGTCCGAATGAGAGGGAACATTCCATCCTCTTTCTTTCAGACGGCGTAGTCTTGTTTGGCTTAACTCCAAAAGAATCACTGCTTACCTGGGGCCAGTCGAACAGTTGCTGTCTGCTGTTGGGATTGTCGGTTATGAGTGTGTCCACCACGCAATCCAGCATCCATGTCACATCGTCATTTAGAGCCACCGTGCTCTACAAAGAGCATGCCCGCACCCACGACGAGTAGAATACGAGCTGCTACGGCGAATGCGACCCCTACCATCAGTACCACACTCTCAAACGCTCTCACCCCACTTTTGGGCCAGTTTGAACTGTTTGTGTCTTGCATGGTATAGTTTTCTGCCAGGACAGGCGATTCGAGCTCTGCATGACTGACGGCTTCCGCATGTGTCTCCAGCAGGGTTCATTCACCATAGCGGTGGCAGACATTCGAACGCGCCACTTGGTGGACTTCTGACATTAACATCAAAATGCAGCCCAGATGTCAAGAGACTGGGCTCAAAGAAGCAAATCCAGCATGAGAAGTGCTGGAAGCTGAAGAGATCTTACTGCCAGGGGACTAGCGTACTCCCCTCCCCCAACCATTAACTCCACCCCACAAGAATAAACATGCCGCTTTGTTGTATGAAGGTGCTAAGCGGCTAATACATCGTTTGCTGTCGGGGGGTGCGCGGTTTCATTCTTAGGGGTGGAGATTATGATCTGCTGCTCACTGTTCCTGTACAGCAGGTTGCACAGGCGCGATCTGCACTTGTACAGCAGGTTGCACAACGCGATCTGGGGCCTGGTGAGGGCCTTCCAAACTTCCGTTAGCCCCATAGTTTCGTAGCACTCGGGCAAAGCCCCGGACCGATTTCCAGTCCATTCCTGGATCAAAGTTGTACAGGTTCCAGGTAAGACCCCGTGGCATGTTGCAAGGTTTCTCTTGGCACATTGCAAAAGTTTTCAGTCCTGCCCTCTGGTGGTTTCTCGAACTAGCCGTATCATAATGTGCCTTGAAAATGTAGAGGATGATGAGTACAGTACAAGAACCCTGTAAGAACGAGAGAACTTCCATCCCCAGGTGATAGCAACACAGTCCCACCAAAACTGCGCATGGAAAGCCTGCCTATCCCCTCCCCCTCATATTAAACACCCTCACCCCACCTAATATCAGATATTCCCAATATATGACGTATCATGTGCCACAACGGGAGTATGTAATACTAGGGCAGGGTGGTGGGGCTTCATATGAGCTACAAAATACTTTTTAGTCTAACAAATTCCTTGAAGGGTGGTTTTACAGGGGATTACATAAGAGAGTATCTTAGGGTTTATTAAGGCGGATGCTAGGAGTTTAGACTATGGCTAACATTTTAGGGGGAGGAGATTACACATGTCGCAGCCAGGTTGGGAGGTCAGAAAACGCTTAAGATTGGCTAGCTCATATCCCACGCTGCCTCCTTACTTTACTGGGAGAGTTAGTAGGGAATATGGTTCGTAGGGAATATGGGAACATAGTATATATGGATGAGGGGGTTAGGGTTTAGGGCTTCGGGCAAGGAATATGTGATCATATTATATAGGGATTATAGTTATGCCCTTATTCCCTACTAAGAACTCGTGAGTTACTTACTGCAGTTTTGTGACATGAGAGCATGCTCTGGTGTTTCATGACATGCAATCATTGGGATGCTTGGCCGCAATTCTTGAAAGGGAAGGAAGCAGGTCGCTTGTTGTTAATCCGCTTGGTTATAGCCCGGCCCGCCCCCCCTCCCCCGCCCCCATCATAGATGTTCCCTCCATTGCATGAAGACATGATCTGGACAATCAATCAGGGGGGTGGTAAGTAGACAAAACCTAAACCCAAAACCAAATGCAGGCTCAGAGTTTAGCCGGGATCGGAAGCAGCTTGGCAACTTTATTTGGGGATTCCCAAACATCCAGGTCCACTTCAGGGGTTCCTGTGAGGAGGGTTAGAGAAGTTTGGATTGTGTACGGGGCAGCTCTAAGTTTCGAAGCTGCCCATTTCAATGGGGGGAAAGATGGGGTGCGAAGATTCCATCGCTTTCCAGATGAGTCTTCCACAAGCTCTAGGTTCAGGATGTTGCCCGTTGCCCGGCCATTTCCTGTCCGCACGCCGGTCCCTGCCCTATTCCAACAATCTGTTGCAATTGCAGCCCTGGGTACTGTACAAGCTAGATATCTACCAATATTATTGTCCTAGATTCTAGGAACATAAGAGGACCCTAATATAATCCTTATTATCCCCTGTAGCCGCTATTACAGGGTGGGGGGTCCTCCTAAAGTAGAAGTATGGTCTAGGGCGCGGCCAACTCATAAGTTGTTGGTCGATATTGGCCGCTATTTGAGCCAATACAGTAGGGTTTGGACAGGTCTAGCAGGACCCCTGGTTGTGTGTAGTAAGGTTTCAAGTGGATAAGTGGATATCCAAAATGAAAGGCCAAACGGCAGGCTTTTGAAGTAATAAAGTCTCAGTAGGCATTATTCCTGGGATACCGCCCGGCTCAGTAGGAGTAGGATAATATCTATGGTATAGTCATGTCCTTTAGTATGACCACCCCCCCAAAAAATGTTAACTGTCACTGGGTGGGGGCAGTACCCCAGATGTCCCCCCTAAAAAATGAGCTGCGTTGTTGCAGCTCTCCGAGGCTACCAAGCGACTCGGAAGACACGCAGGCAGATGGCTGTGCTCAAGGGAATTCACCCTTTTGTTTTGTAGAGACCATAATAGTAAATAATTTTCAAAGGGCTTAAAGGACAACCCAGAAGAACCATGAAATGACCATGAATCATAAGTTTCGCCAGAGTTTCCCGGGGAACTTAGAGTCAAGGTTTGGGCATTTTGGGGATGGAGGTTTGGGGCTCCGGCTTGCTTGGCATTCTTTCTTCTGGACTTCGTAGGGATGCCAAGGCACTTAGGAATGATCCTGGGTATGTACTTCAAGGGGAGTTGGGACTTGGTGATAATGGAAAAGAAAATGGAAGCGACTAAATTATATGGGGTGAGGGTTTAGGGTTTAGGGTCATGGGGACTTAGTAAATAAGTTAATACCGGGGATAGCTAGGGTGCCTATATGGTTTATAGGGTTATTGACCTACTTACTTAGTCCCTCTGACCCTCCAAGTAGGCTTCTAGAGCGACTACGTGATGATGGGTCAATTTTCTCACTTTCGCTTCCAATGCTTGGTTCGGGGCTTGCAGGATATGGGGGGTGCCCAAAATTGGGGGTACCTTTTTGGGGGGGTGGTCCCCAGAATAAGGAATTTTAGTATTTAAGAGTCTATATTGGGATCCCCTATTTAGGGAAACTACCATATGAAGGATGACCTGGTCCACTGCTCAAGCGGTTTAGGGTTTAGGGTTTGCCCATTTGCCAGGGTGGGGATGCTTGAATCAATTGAAGGAAGTAGTGGTAGAAGCCGGAAGAGCTGGAGGGTAATGTCATAGTAGTACACTCCTCACTCCCCTCTTTCTCTACACTGTAGGCCTTACATCTAGTAAGGAGATTCAAGGAACCTAGAAACGAAAGAAAGGGAAGGAACGGAGATGGAAGATTCTATACAAGGAGCATATACTCCTTCTTGGAGGGTCAGGGGGATCCAGGAAGTACAGCTGAATTTGGGAAGTACCCCAGGTCGCAATGTTAATTGTCTCTCCATATCTGTCGGATAGATTAGAAAAGCACGGCCTGTCCGCGGACATTGTGCTCGAACACATCTTCAGGCTGTGCATGTCCACCAATCTATTGCGCTGTGGCGCTAAGCCCTCAACCCCCTAAATAGCAGTTTCCATTTCATATTCCATGGTCTTTGCCATTTGAGTTGCTTGTTATTTCGGGTCACAATTTATATAACCCTAAACCCTAAACGGCCAGAAGCCAGCATCCTCAACCCTCTGGTGCACAAGCGGCACTTCATCAGCAGTTTAGAAACCCGAAGACCACAGACGCAGCAGCAGTTTTTACCAGCCTCAAAGCTCCAGGTTTAGGATTTCGGCTTTAGGCCTATAACCCCAGACAACGGAGAATCACATGGAAATGAACCTGGAAATGAAATGGTAGTTACTATTTAGGGTTGAGGGTTCAGGTTTAAGTGTAGCCGTGGAATGGCAGATGCGCTAGTCGGAGAGCGTTCTCGTGCTGTCACTGTTGGGCGCGCAAAATTCGCCACAGCCGACGACGAGCAGCTTGCCAGAAGGGAGGGCTGCACAAAGCTCCACGGTTTAGGGTTATAGTCCCCCTTAAATAGATAGAATATGGCTTTGGTTATGTTATACTAAGATCGCCATATACCCTATATTGTATCTACTTATGGGGGACTATGAACCCTAAACCCTAATTAGTAGTTTCCATTTTCTTTCCCATTATCCCAATACAACCCCTATAGTTTAGGAATTCCGGTCTTTATATAGGGTTTAGAATATAAGGACCTTTTATCGCATTCCATGCTCGAGCTATGAGCTAGTATAAAGACTGCAGTCCCTTTTGAGACCCGTTTATGAAATGTTAGGTTTAGGGTTTAGGGTTTAGTGATGTTCGAGGTACAGTACAAAATTGGAAACTGCATGAGGAAGATTTGATGAGGGTATACTGTATAGTCGATCAAAAATCTGTCCCGAAATGACCTTAGAGATTCCCCTAGATGTTCCTGAACAGACTGCCAAGGACCTGGCCTTAGGCCTCACATTGTTTAAGGTTTTTGGGCTTTCGACTTAGGGCTTAGGGTTTAGGGCTTGGGGTGAAGATAATTAAGTGATCATTCAAAGGCGAGCTTCTGTAAAAGTTGGGGTCCACTTTTTGGCGATCCTTACACGTGCTGTACAGTATCACACACAATAGCATCACTGATGATTACTGTCATGGGTTTCCGGGTCAGAATTTCCTTTCCTTCAAGGAGCCATCCAACTATTGATGATTGCCATGTTTTGCGTGCTTAACACTTAAGCTGCAAATACAGGTAGTCATCGTGAAGCCCGATTTAGGCCACACAGCTCCTCCCGTTTATCTTGGTATCACACGTTTCGGAATTTGGTGCCTGCGTGCGCCAAGGGGGTCTGGATGGATCCCTGTGCAATCATATAGAAGGGTCTGGATGGTTTAGGGTTGAGGGTCTGGATGGACAACATACGTAAAGGGCGAAACGGACACTTTGGTATCTTCATGCCGCTTGCCTTTTCTTTCCTCCTCCAAGGGGTGTCCGAATGGAACCGGCCCAGGGGGTCGCATCCCTCTAGCTGAGAGGATGGTATCTATTTGTATATGAGTAGTGTTTTTTTGGT
>CAJNIZ010044105.1:0-10132 GCA_905231905.1 Symbiodinium pilosum | reverse complement strand
CCCAAATTAAATACTACTCATATGTGGTGTTAGATTGGGAAGAGCAAGAATAAGTGAGAAAGCATCGGGCATGTGGTCTCCATGTGTAGATGTTGCGCGAGGCTTGGATTCTAGACCTCAATCCCTAAAGCGCCTAAGCGCTTTTCCGTAAAAAGCTAATCCCAAAGTTCAACCTCAACCTTTGAACCCTAAGCCAAAGCCCTAAGCCTCAAACCCTAAACACCCAAACCCTGAGCCTTCGGCAGGTCCTTGATGAGGCAGGTGGAGGAATGGGAAGAGGCGTCCAAAGCTTCTTGGCAGACCACGCGCAGACCTGGTAGATTCCCAAAATGGGGGGACATCAATATAGACCCCAACATACTGCAATCCTGTGTATTGGGACCCACAAAGTTTACCCCTCGTTATCGGAAATCCCAGATCTTTCGGTTGGAGGGTTAAAGGTTCGGGGTCCAGCATTCTATCTACAGTCTGCTATGTTTCGGTCGGTATAACGGGAAAGGGAGAAATGGTTGCATCGACATTGACATTGCTGCCAACACGAAGTGCGCACAGCTGCTAAGCAGCAGCAAAAAGAGCAGGAGAAGGAGGACGCTAAACCTTAAACTCTCAAATCTTAAAGCGCGTGGAGAAGCAGCAGCAAGCTACAACAGTCACCGCTACCACGTCAATGATGACCTTCGGTAGTTCGTGCAGTCATGAAAAATCCAAGCAGTCAGGTCAAGTGCCCCGTGTCTGCACAGTCTCCACACAGAATTCTAAGATCTGACAGTTGCCAGAAATATGAGGACGCCCAAAGAGATCCCAGAATACTATAACCCATGACAGCATGATAGGGATCCCCAGAGGCTGACCCCCAATTTTGGAAAACCCCCACATCTATGAGGAGCAAGAGTGATGCTGGCTTGGCACAATCCTGTCCCAAGGCTGGAAGAGTCAGCATGTTAAAGAGAGGGACGACAAAGCCATGCGACCTCGACACCTATGAGCTTGACTGGGACGATCTGGGGCATCTTGGACAGAAATTCCTGGCTTCCGAGGGTCGAGCATGGGTCCAGACCATGTCAAGATCACATCATGGGCGCAGGATTGCTAGACAAGCTGACACATGTCTTCGATGCAGCATGGGTAGTCCTTGTTCTTAGAGCAGGTCAGCTTGCCTGTTAGCTTCCACAGGATGGAGCTTCCCAGCATGCCGCAGAAAGCGCCTGCAGCGCTGCCAGCTGCGGCGGCTGTGCCATCAGCGCCGCGCATGTCAGCCGTGTCAGCTGAACCAGCCAGGACAGCTGCGCCAGCTGTGGCAGCTGCACCAGCCGTGGCACCAGCGCCAGCAGCGCCTACTGCTTCAGCTGTCTCGGCTGCCGCGGTGGAAGCTGCACCAGCTGTGACACCTGCGCAAGCAGTGACTTCTGCTTCAGCTGTGTCGCCTGCAGTCGCCGTGCCGGCTATGGCCACTGTGCCGCCGGGGGCAACTGCAACGGCCGCACCAGCTACGTCTCCGCAGCCCCAAGTTCCTGCCCAAGCAACACCTCCTGAACACGTGCTGGCCTCAGCTTCAGCAAGGCCGTCATGAGTGTTGGCCAATTGCAGGAGACGTGCCATGAGCCTAGGCGCATGCCAGCGAAGAGTGGACTATTGCTGCAACCTCAGCACGAAGCCGTGTGGATGTTTGTTCATCTCATTTTTGGAACATGGCGTTTAAGCAGTTTGCAAACAAAGGGCTCCTTCTGTGCCCTCAGATGTTGTCTTGAATGTCATGGGCGTGGGGGGTGACCAAGTACTCGTCACTTTTCGCATGCTGGCTCGCAGATTCTGTTTAGCTGCAGTCTGAGACACGTGAGGGCGAATGGATACTTGGAGGGTCGGGCGGACTTCGTAAGTAGGCCAAGCCATCTTACAACCCCCAGAATCGCCATGAATAACCTATTTACTAAATCCATCTGACTTTCGAAGCAGTTGCAAAGCGACGTTGTTGGTCCTATGCACACTTGCAAACTGAATTTGCGAGCTTGTACTTCTCAGCCCGTAGTTTCCTACGTATATGCCGACTTGCTGCCAAATGACCTCTAGAAACCCATACGTTGACCCATCTGGTGCTTTCCCAAAATAATGGGACCCCAATGTAGACCCCAATATATTATAATCCTTATAGTGGGGACCCCCAAAAAGGTAGCCCTAATTTTAGGAAACTCCCATCTATCCCCCCTAAACCGAAAACGTCCCTACGCCCCTTGGCTTGGCAGACTGAGGCGCGGTTAGAGAGAAAAATCATGGAGGAGGCCAAGTGGTTACTTGGAGGGTCATTGGGACTTACTAAGTAGGTTAATAATGGGGATAACTAGGGTTACTATATGGGTTATAGGGATTATTACCCTACTTACTAAGGCCCCCTGACCCTCCAAATATAGTCCCACTTAAGTAGATAGAATATGGCTTTGGGTATATTATAACAAGATCCCCATATACTCCATGTTCTATCTCCTTAAGGGTGACTATAGGGTTTCGTGTTTAGTGGTTGTTTAGAAGTTTCCCTAACTAGGGGGAACCCATTCTAGATCCCCAGATACCATAAGTCATATTGATTATAGGGACCAGACAGGCTTCCCCAAATTTGAAAGACCAGCGTATCTTGATACCCACGGCAGCCCGGGAACCATACACGTCTTGGTATCCTTCTATACCACACCGACCCCCTAAATCCCCCTCCTCGCAAAATGGACCCAAATAAGTTAAACAAGATCCATTTAGGCCATCTTTTGGCAAGGAGGTAGCAAGGGGGTGCAGTACGGGATCCCTTAACAACCACTAGACCCTCACATGCTTAACTCTTGCCAGACGCTTCAGCTTCAAGTTTAGAGTCTAAGGGCTTCTCCAAAGACATGTAGGAAAGACCCAAGTTATGATTGTAGCCAGGTAATACCATACAATCTCTCATGATCATAGAGAATACTAGAGTTTCGTAATGAAGCTACCTACTCTCAAAATTACCAGAAATTTCTTTTAGTCTCAGCAGCAGGGATTTGAAGATTTATTTGGAGGTATGTAAGGAAAGTTTATTCCAGCGCAACCTCCTGGGTTTAGGCTTAGGAAGTTAGCAGGGTCCAGAAACAGCATTTGAGCCATAGTCTAAACTCCTAGTATCCCCCTTGAGATCCCCTATTATAGTATTATAGTCCCCTTTTGAGGAGTTTCGACTACAGCTCATTTGAATCAAACTGCCGCTGCAATTTAGGATTTACGGTTTAGGGCTTTTTGCATGCTGGCAAAGGATCCTCAAGGGCACCCATTTTAAGACAAACCTGCGTGAACCCACCCCCAGCCCACCCATGTCACCTTTTTTGACCAAGGACCCTGTAGGTCTTGAGATGGGCCCTTGTCTGCTAGGACAAAGATTGGTAAACTGCCACTACGTCATATCTAAAGTGTAAGATGCGATCGACGACGTCCATTCCAAACAAGGTAGCCATGCATGAGTTCAAGAGCTAGAAGGCATGAAGCACAGAAAAACGGGCCATAATTGCGAGATGCCCCCATCCTGATGTATTCCCACGGAATGCGGGTGAGGTTTCTTTTGGATCTGCGGATTCTGTATACTCAGGGGTTCTGTCAGTATGCGTACACGGAAGGACCCAGGGTTTCTGGCATTCCCCTGCATTGGTTGAGGCCTGGGAGATCTTCAGGGGACTTCAGAGGGGCGGAAACGATCAGTTGCATTCGCAGGTAAGTTACAGGTAGTACCCATGCTAGTCCTGTAGATTCATGCCGGGACAGCACGACCAGAATTTGAGGCTTCGGGGCCATGAGTACCAACTACCAGCATGTCTCAGACGCTTGATGCCCCCGCACGTGCAAGCGGAATCGTCTCCATAATCCCAGCAGTCAGCACGGGCGTATCCATGGAATCTTGCAAATCGGCTGTCGTTCGTTGAAGGGTCCTTCTTGAGGTCCCCTGATGTGTGTTGTGGCCAGCGAAGCAATTTTCATCCCTAAGTTTGCCAAGAGATTTGCAGAGGGTGGGGTCCCCAAATTAGGGTATTGTTTTGGGATCCCTATAGTAACGATTATCAGGGAGACATATGTATATACATATATTGGGAGCCCCCTATTTATGGAAAACTACCATTTGCAGGAATCCTTTGAAAAGCGCCGGAAAAGCTCGTTTGCTTTGCGGGCATTAGTCTCTTGGCCGCAGGCGCTTTGAAGTTCATTTGGGGATTTCCTAAAAATAGGGTTACCTTTTTTGGGGCGGGTCTCTGTAATACGGAGTATAGTATTTTGGGGTCTGTATTGGGGGTCCACCCATGTTAGGAAACTACCATTTCTCAAGATTGGAAACTTCAACAGTTGTCTTTAGAAGGTGCGTGCTCTACCTTTTTTGGAATGCAGGTGCCGGGGTTTGATATATTCATGCGATCTTCCTTCAATTCGCGGCAGTGTGTTGCTCGTTTGGCTGTGGAAGACCCTACTAAGAGACTTCTAACAGCAGATCTACAGGAGCTCATGCACTTAGAGATATAGTCTCCCTTAAGTAGATAGAAGATGGGGTATATGGGGATCTTATTATAATATACCCAAAGCCATATTCTATCTACTTAAGGGTGACTATAGTCCAGTGAATCAGGCTGTAGGCCTTGGGGTCATGGTCCAATGAATCACAGAAGCGTAGAAGAGCTTTGGTTTTCCCTGTGTGCCTGCCATATGTCCTGGCAGTGACAGCCGAGGAAGAGTGTTACGAAGATGCTGCAGCTTTGTCCACAATGGGATGTTTTTTCTGTTCTTTCGCTTGCAATCCTGAGGAGTGGCGTATCCTTGAACTGCGAACTGTGGAGTGGGCTTATGGATACAGCTTTGGGTGTTGATTCTTGCTCAAGCTTCTTGTTTCTCTTGCTGTGGCCCTACCACTGGTAGTGCTGCAGTAGTGCTCTTCCTACCTGTCCTAAGCTCCCCCCCTACCAGGACCCTGCAACGTAGTTTCTTCGGCTTTGGATTCGTATTCGTAGAAAAGCCTCCCAAGAAACTGCTAGGTCGAACCCCCGCCCAGTAGCTATGATATAAGAGAATTTGGGGGCTTCCAAAATGATGGGTGCGCTTTGGGGGTGCCTACAATAAGGATTATAGTATTTTGGGGGTCTTGAGGTCCCTCTATGTATGGAAACTCCCATATATCGGGATACTTTTTCTATTATCTCTATCCCTTGTGCTCTCTATTGGTTGGTGGGGTCTACCGCAAAGTAATCCTCTGCGGCAAGCCAGGGGGACAGCGCAAAGGAGGTACAGCGGGCGGCCTTTGTCTACTTTCGTCTGGGACACCTCCCCCAGCATTCAACTAAGAGCCCCTGCTTCGTCAACCTTGCTTTAAGGTTCGTGGGAAATTTCCTTGGTAACCTATTTTTGCTTTAACGGAGGACGTTTGATGGCCTAGGTTGGCAAACGCCTCACGGCCCTCCGACTACGTTCGTTAAAGGTTCCCTGCCTTCGATTCACATCATGGCTGCTCGCAGACATCGTCAAAGGCTGCCCAGCGTTCCCCCTGTGGACCGTTCTACTTGGTTTTGCCCTTAAATACATGCGAAGCTCCGAATCCTATCCTAAGCCCAAGCTACCCTCACTGGCTCTTTAGGGAGGAGTGGCGGAGTTAATCCTTAATCCTTAATACCTTTATGGTTATATTCATCCCCTCCATGCCCCCTTAAGAAGCTAGGATGCTGGGACAAAGATTTAAGAAAAGGGTTTAGGGTTAAGGTCTTAGGGTTTCGAGCTCAAGGTTTCGGTTAGGCAAATCCCCCCTATAGCAATGGCTCCTTAATAGGGCCTTAATATACCTGCAAAAGTCCCTTGTGGTACCCATTGCTGGGTGGAGGAACTCGGTTGCTGTTAAGGAACTTAATCTAAGTTACTATATTGGGAAAACCCTCTTGTTTACGATATACCCATTATTAATGGTAACTTAATCTAAGTTCCTGAACCCTAAACCCTAAACCTTAAAACCCTAAACCCTAAAACCCTAAACTCTAAAACCCCTAAACCCTAAAACCTTAAAGCCTAAAGCTTCCTGAACAGCAACCCAGTTATAGGGTTTCCCGAGGCCTGGGACTCCTTCGGAGCGCCCGATGCTTCGGAAGATGCACCCCCCCAGGCCCAGCCAACCCAGGTGCAGCATGCGCGTGCTACTGTTTAGGGTTTCAGGGTTTCAGGGTTTTAGGGTTTTAGGGTTTTAGGCTGCTTAGGGGGGGGAGTGGGGGAGTGAACATAGGTTTAGCGCTTAGGCTGGCTGGGGGAGTGAATATGAGGCCTATTACAGGCATTATAAGGGTATATCTGGGAATTGCGTAGGGATCATTACGAGGATTCAATCCTCCTCTCCTCCCTTCAGTTTGTTTGATGAAGAAGTGTCTGGGATAGGGTTTAGGGTTCGGAGAAAGCGTTTCGGATGAGTACAGTAGAAGCTTAGCCTGTCTTGGTGTGGAAGTTTCTGGGTTTCTGTAGGATTCTGGAGCTGAATTGGCTTGCTACAAGAGCTTGTGTCTGGGCTTCTTTGCGGAGTTCGTAGGATTTTGCAGAAGTTCAGGAGATCTTGTCTTTCCACTAGATGTCTGTAGGTTTCTCACAGATTTGTAGGGGCTTTATGTTGGAAATTATGGTTTTGGTACAAGTCAGCTTTTTTGGGCAAAAGGATACTATCTGATGTTGGAGAATTCTCACAGATGCACGCCTCTAGAAGCTACTACCAATGCCGTCTGTAAGTAAAGGTGTCCAGACCCCCGATGACCCTGGAAAAAAATAACCAAGCCCATCAGGTGTGCGATCCCTACAGCTCACCTAGCTCGAGAGTCGGTAGGTTCAAATGTAATTCTGTTGTCCACGGTTTCCTCATTACGCCGGAAATTCTAACAGCCCCCCTTAAGTAGATAGAATATGTCTTTGGGTGTATCTTAATATGAACCCCATATACCCCATATTCTATCTACTTAAGGGGGACTCTATGCCCTAAACCTCAACCCTAGAAGCCCAAATCGTAGGCCCGGGAACCCGTAGGCCCTTAACAACTAAAATCCTAGTGTAAAAAATTCAATACACATCTAAACCAGCCTGTAGCAGTCCCCTCTCCATATAGCAGTCTAGCAGTATACTAACACAGAAAGGGTAACGTAGTCACATTATAGTTCCACAGCAATGTAGTAGCGTAGTCATATAGTAACATCGCAGCATAGTAGTGCAGAAATCTGTGTGCATAGCAGCTTAGAAATATAGCAATGTAGTGACATAGTAACGTAGTAGAATAGTAATATAGCAACGTGGTCATAAAGCAATGCCGTGCCATGTGGATACATGGAAAGTGCAGCCTAGCAAGATAGTGATGAGAAGTGATATCGTGCCATAGTGACGTAGTGGTATAATGATCAGCCCTAGAGCAATGTAGTAGTGTGCAGGAAGATGTTGCCATTCCGACGGCCGCTTCTCCTGCGCAAGTCTTGGCGCCAACGCCAGCAGCACACTGAGTGCTGGCGTGCTGGTCACAGGGGTTTGGGGTTGGGGGGTGTCAAGTTTTCAGGGTTGGGGTTGAAGTGTTTGGGGTGTCAGGATTTGAGGCTAGGATTTTGATTTTAAGCGTGTTTAGAATCTGGGGGGTGTGCCAGAACTGAGTGAGTGAGCACTTACTGTGCGGCCTACCTCTCGCGTCCCTTTCAGCATGGTGTGGCAGAATCATTGCTCCCAAAGACCGCAATTTTGGCCCGTGCTCAGAATATGAGTAGCAGTTTATTTGGGGACCCTTGAGATCCTAATTCGGATATGGTTTTTACAAAGAATTTGTTCTGAGAAACGCTGCTCATATGGAAGTATCCTGGAAGTGTCCTCTCGATAACGGGAGCCCGTAATTCCACCATGACCTCTTCAATGAGAAGGTTTGGAAGCCGCATATAGTATTCCTTACAATAAGCACATGAGCTACGGACTAAATTTAGGTTGGGGGGACCTACAAGGCACTATATAGGGTTTGGGGGGGACCTATTAAGGGATATACTACAATTTCAGTCCAGGGCTCACATCATTACACTAGGGTACGAGCTCTTGGCTTTGGGATAACCACGCCCTTCTTTGTTGTCTTTGTGGACATGGACTGGCTCAAGATGGTTCCAAACTGACAAACGGCCCCCAAAAGGCTCGGAGCCTGAGAGGTCCATTGAGACCATGTCGCGCAGGATAAGGAGGTGTATTACTTAAGGTTTTCCAAAATTGGGGATACCTTTCTTGGGGGGTCCCATTATTAAGGATTATTGCATTTTGAGGTCTACATTGGAGTCCCCTTATTTAGGGAGAATACCGCTTGCATCACAGAAGCAGAGAGGTTCCTCCTACTGCAAATATGTCAAAATCCTAGCATCGCTTTTTCGTGTCGTGTTACAGCCGAGAGACTCCATTCTGTGACAGCCCATGTACTGTACCGAGGTCCCTAAACCCTAAACCCTAAACCCCAAGGTCCCTCAGGATCCGCGGCGCAGACCGAGCGCAGAGGAGACGTCACACTTTGTCACGGTCCAAATGGCTTTTAGATACTAAAGCCTATGAGGGCTGAATACACTATTCTAAAAAACCCTCTATACCAGGATGTTTGGACACTTGGGAGTTTCCAAAATTCGGGGTCCCTTTTTCAGAGTCCCCATAATTAATAGATGTAAGATTATAATCTGTTGTGGAGCGCCCTCCGTATGAAACCCCGCCCTAATTAGGCTACAGCAGAGCAGGCGACTGACACCTCGGCCGCCCGAAGCAAAGCGAAGGCCAGGCCACATGTCGTAGCTTCCCTAAATAGGGATGCCCCAAAAAAAGATCCCTCAAATACTACAGTGCTCATTTTGAGGAAGCCTAAAATGGTATCCCTAGTTTTGAAAACCCCCACTGACACTTGTGGGCCCATAGCAGACCTTAGGGATAGGGTTGCGGGTTTGGGCGGAGTATGGGGTCCTTAAGCATAAATGATATAGGACTATTTTGGGAACGTCCGAGTACTTCAAGGTTGAAGCTTTGGGGGGGGTTTCTTAGGAGTTGGAGTCCCTGTATGGGGGCACCTATAAAGAGGAATGCAGTATATGTTGGGGCCCCCTGTTTAAGGAATCCCCGATTCAGCCCCAAGCATTGTGGGAAAGTCATTTTGCCTTATTTTTTGAGTATGGTCTACTTTGTTTCTGACTGTATCTGGTGAGGCCGAAGCCGCGCCAAAGCTGTGTGGGGCCCAGCTACACTGTGAGGTTCTGCGGGTGTTTGCGAATTGAACCAGCTACAGTTGGCGCATGCCAGTGCGTGTTCCTTTGCTTACGGGTTCCTACAGCAGCACCTCTGTCATAATGTGCATTCACAGCGCTACTGCAGCTCCTCCTCTTGACAGCACTATACATTTGAATCGCAACAAAGCTTTGAATGCGCTACTTGCCTTACTAGAATGGAGGAAAGAGCTTAGCAGGGAGGACTGTGTTCAAGCCGGCATCTCTTTGAAGGTTTTATGGTTTGTAGTTGTGATTGTTTGCTGTCGTCGGAGTCGTTGTTGTAGTTCGTCGTCGGTGTTGTTGTAGTAGTTGTTGTTGTCACCGTTGTAGTAGCAGTAGCAGCAGTGGCAGGAGTAAAAGGAGGAGTAGGAGGAGGTTGTTGGCACAAGCACCCCCTTCCACTCACGGTCTCTGCTATCATGTCAAGATGCGAGGACCCACTGCAAATCTCGCTGCTACGGTTTGTGCTTACAACCGACTGACCGTGGTCGCAGTGGCTGAGGTAGGACCAGCTGATCAAAACCAAACTTTGCGTCCAGGGTTGTTCATGTTTACTGTATGGTCATACTGCAGCTACTGTAAGGCTTATTCTCGGCTTTTGAGCTTGTCGGGTAGTCTCCGACAGCAAGACGGCATCTGCAAAAGCCTAGAAGAGTACGACCTATTGTAATATTGGGGGGTTGCCCTTGTGAGGACTCCATCTTTTGAAGCAACTAGAGCTCTAAACTCTGCTTACGCCCCGTTGTTCTCAAAACAGCTGGCCGTGCTCAGGGCCGAACCGCGTCTTCAGGCTCGGGAGGCCCCAGTGGCAACGCGAGGACCTGTGGCCAAAGATAATGGGAGCGGGCGGAGGGCACGGTTTAGGGTTCAGG
>CAJNIZ010044104.1:15820-29244 GCA_905231905.1 Symbiodinium pilosum | reverse complement strand
GTTGGGGTGGGACCTCTAGCTACGCGAGCGCGCAAAGAGTGGGTGTGCTCCTCAGTCAAACGTATAAGGACGCATATAAAAGCGCACCCACCGCACGCTCACACTGATACACACCTATAGCTACCTGTTACCCCAATTACCTACAGCCCTAATTAGTAGGTATATCCCATAAAACTGTGGGTAATTGAGGTTACAGGTACAAGGATATACCTCTATCTAACCCCAGTTTCCATTTCATGTTCCATTTTCTTTTCCATTTGATTCTCCATTATCCAAATATTAACCCATAAAACTGTAGGTAATTAAGGTTACAGGTATCCCTAAGGGTCCAAGTACCAAATAATCATATACTTACCCAAAACCTGTACTATAATTACTATTACCCAGATCCCAAGTACCCAATTATTAGGTACATGGACCCTAAACCCTAAAGCCTAAACCCTAAACCCTCTGGGATAGCTATACCCTCAACGCCAACATCAGTGAAGCCGATCCCAGGCCTCGGCCCGTGCAAACAGCTTCGAGGCGCCCGAGCAGTCCTCCGGGCTCGGTCCGTACTCGGATTTTCGGTGGTTCAGGGTTTAGGGTTTAGGGTTTAAGGTTTTTGGGTTTAGGGTTTAGGGTTTTTAGGGTTTATAGGGTTTAGGGTTTATAGGGTTTAGGGTTCAGGGGGTCATATAGGTTTTGGGTTGGGAAAAGACAGCGGAAGATGAAGAGTAAGCTGTGCTTATATGGGGACTTAAGTAGGTAGCGTAGCCTCAAGGTTCCATGAATCAAACAATCCGGTGCTTGGGATTTAGACACGTGTGACTGTAGTAAAGGATCTGGGGAAGTACATAATTATTGGGTACTTGGACCCGCAAAAAAAAACGTAAACTATTGGCCCCAAACACATAAGACAAAGTGTACAATCAGTCGTCATTCCACATGCTTTCTGGGCTCAGGCAAGGCAATGTACCCCGAAAGCAAAGTAGACAAGGCTTAAGGGCTCGGGTTATGGGCTTTACGGATCATGATCTGCGTCTGCTTTAAAGGGCTGCAGGGTTCAGGTAAACGCCTTAGGGTCCAGGTGCCCCAATCTCAAAACTGCATGGAGACATTGTCTTTGTGCCTTTGGGGTGTAGTCACCCTCGTCCCCTTCCCAGGGTTTGTCGGATAAGGGGCCTCCAGGCTTTGCGTTGAGGATCTGTCTTCATGGCTTAAATGTTTAGAGCTCAGGGTTCCGGATGTCGGGCTTGGGGTGCAGAGTATTCCCAAAGGGTCCATGTAGCTATATAGTACATACTTGGGCCCAACAGTAGTCACATCGGAACCCCTTCAGGGCCTAAATGCTATATGGCTACATGGACCCTTTGGGACTGTACCTGTTTGAAGGTTTCTGGGTTTGGGGTTTAGGGTTTAGGGTTGGAAATCAGTATAGGCTGTGTGCCCCGCCTCAAACCCTGAACACTAAGTGCTAGCCACAAACGCGTCTTCATGCCGTAAAGAAACAGTGAATGACCGCGGTGCAGAAATGTCTGGCTTTCTGAACGCAAGAACGTCCTCGGGGCCCTAGGGATATGTAAGTATAGACCAAAACAGGGCCCCCTCATATACGCCCCCAAAAACACTACAATCGCAGGGAGTCCCGCAACTTCGGAGTGGAAGGAGACTATGGACGATTCCTCCTAAGGGCTAGAAGCACTAGAAGGGGAGGATTTTGAGAAACTGACATGATCTCGCATCCCTCTTCTTGTTCAAGTCCTCACCACTGCGAAGTTCCACTGGGAACATGGTTAACAGGTTAGAAGCATGGCCGCTGGTATGGGCCCTTAGGCCTTTGAGGGGGATTCGAGAGGCACTTCAGGGTACATGTAGGGTATACCGTAGGTATATAAGGATACTAGGGTTAAGGGTCCATACTCGGGGCCCATAGTTTCAAGCGTAGAGCGACCCCATCTTATGCGCGCTCAAAGCATGGCCCTGAAGCCCAACCACAGCCCTATGAAGCCCTACCGGCCCTACCCGTAACCCCAACTACCTACAGTTTAGTGGTACTCACCCCCTTCAGTAGAACCCACTAAAACTGAAGTGATTAGAGGTACAAGCCCTTTCAAACCACTCTGAATTGTAGCCTAAACCCCTAAACCACCCCAAACCCTAAACCCCTAATTTTTAGATCCCTGAGACCAGAAGGCTCCGAAACAGAGAGCTGCAAATGCCCAAGCTCTCGCAACCTCCAAGAATCAGTTCTGTGATTTGCTGCCTATGTGGTAGTTGCCAGAAGTAGGGGTCCCCAATATAGACACCAAAATACTATAATGTTTCTTATGGGGACCCCCAAAAAGGTATCCCCATTTTTGGGAAACCCCTATGCGGGTGTTTCGCAAAACTTGGGCATTTTGAGGGGGCCCTGGGCATAGGTAGGGATTTCATTAGAGCTGGTCCAATTCACGCTTTTGCACGCTCACAAATTAAAAATCTGACTGCGCTACGGCCGACAGAAAGTCAGCGCTGCCTCTACAGAATGCAAAGCCCACCAAACCAAACGTAACCTTTGTAGAATCAGGAAACATCGATCTTAGTCCCCAATCAAAATACAGCGTCTCCGCATAGTTCTCCAGTCAATTTCTCCCTATTCACGTGGTTACCCTGCAGAAGAGCTGTGTCGGAAGATGGTTAGTCGACACTTGCTTGTTAAGTAGGGAATGAAGAAGAAAGGATAAAGAATGAAGATGCTGCTTGGGGCTACATGTTTAGGGGCGGAAACAAGTGACAAACAGAAACCACTGTGTTTTCAGGTGATATGAAGGCTACTATAGGGATCCAAGACTGGGGGCACGCTTTATCTCACAAGCCTTTATGTGAGGGGCTTGCCAGAAGCCAGTTTAGCTCGGTAGTGCAGTTCCCTAAGAGTCCACGTAAATGGGTCGATTTGCAGGGACACATACAGGTATGTGAGGGTATCTGGGGACAATTATAGGTTTGAGGGTAGAAGTTTCCAATGACTGGTTTCTTGAGGGACTTTGATACTCATTTCATTGTAATACAGGTTTTGCATGGTCATTGAGTCATTGGGTACTTGGACACCCGAAGATTCCGTAATACAAGCTCAAACAGACACGACGTAATGCGAACCGGGCATATAAGGGCCTGTATCATAAGTCCTCCTACGTTCCCCACACTCCGCTTCCAACCCCTAAACCCCTAGAGTCTGACACCTCAGCATGCAACCCTCAAGCTATTCCTGCCTGAATCCAGCAGCCTGTGCAGTAGCCATGCTCCTGAGGTGAAGCACAGCTTGACTTGGAAGCTCTTGGGTATCCATGGGCTGGTGTCTACATGCTTTCATGCAGATTCTGCCTGTCTTATAACCACCTATTGACCTGCATGCATGGGGCCTTTTGCAGAATGATGTGTGGGACCCTTCCTCTGCTTCATGGGAAGCGAAGAACAGTTAAGAGAAGGGTCGTCAGTTGACACATGAGCTACAGTCAAAGCCAAAGTCCGTCACCCTACGTAAACCCGAAGACATCCATGCAAAGACTTAACCCTAGAGATCCCCATAACTCTAAGTAGGTGACATTTGCAGACTTTACGTCCCAATGTAGGAACTTTTTGTATACTTGGATCCCTATATGACCCCATATACAACCCCAGCTTCCATGTTCTTTTCCATTTGACTCTCCGCTATTGGTACTGTTTGTATACATGGATCCCGAAACCCTAAACCCTAAATTCTAAGCCCTAAACCCTAAATCCTGATGCCTAAATCCCAAACCCTGATTTGGGTACTATTTGTATACTGGGATCCCCAGGGTTAGGGTACTGAGCCATACATTGCCAAGGTCTACCCCCATGTTTTGGGTGCATGTGTGCGTACATCATAATAATACGATATTTCAAAAATAGTATATGATAGTATATCTTAGTGCCTTATGGTAGTATAGTATAGTATATCTCAAGATATTATCTATGGTATATTTTGAGATGTTATCGTACATTTTAGGATTAGGATAGTTTAAGGGATTAAACTATGCTATGATATATCTTATGTGCATTGCGTTTGTTTCTTCAACGTAATTTCTATTGTCTCGCCGGTCTTCGTTGCAAAACAGGCGAGCCGGCATCACGAGCTGCATGCTGGAATCCGACTACTCCCACTAGTGTAGCATGTTTGCTTCAGATCCCCGCCCTCCACACTGAGAACGGTCTAACCAATCTCGAGATCTCATCCAAGATTGCTGGCTGTAAGTAGGGAAGGAGGAAAAGATCCCCATGGTAGCGCCATCATATAACCAAAACAATACAGTATGCGACCTAAACCCTAGACCCTAAACCCTAAACCCTAAACCATGTATCTTCCATTCCTTCCTTCCTAGTAAAACCAGCAAGCCATTCGCAAGAGGAAGCCTCGGTCGCATGGTTCTGCTGTCAAAGCTTGATTCCATCCTAGACCCAGACCCCTGGGAGGATCTAGAAAGTAGAACCCCTATTATGGTACCCTAAACTACTATTGGGTAATTTCTAGGAACCCTTAAGGGGGATCTACTTTCTAGATCCGCCAGGGGTCTGGGGAGCATGTGGAGGTTTCCAGAAAACACGAGACCTTTGTTGAGAGTCCCAATCTTCATGAATGTACTAAAACGGGGTCTATACTGGGGCCCCTATTCATGGAGACGACACCAGCGTCTCCATGTCAGCTCCTCATGCAGACAGGATCCTTCAAGCAGGAAACCTTCTACATCAACAACGGAGCCGTTATCCGGAAACACTCCCATGTCTCCATGACGGGTCTAACACGCCCCATGATAACCCTAAACCCCAAACCCCAGTCCTCCTGTAACAGTAGAAGTCCTACATGCGCGTTCCCTCAGAAGAACGCGCCGACGTCTTATAGAATCATTCTTGGGCTCAAAACCTTCAAGCAGCTGATGTTTGTCCGCCCCAAAGTAGGTGGTATGCTGCCCCGATGATGGGCGAAGCCCCCGTCTAGAAAGAACGCCCAAAGTCTACATTATCCCTGAGGGTCCAAGGACCCAAATAATGAAGTTAGGGCCCAAATACTCAACTATTAATGGTATTTGGGCCCAAAAGCCCCATTATTTGGGTCCTTGGACCCTTAGGGTATTAGTCTGGGTGGAAGGGAAGTAGGGGGGGTATGTATTGCAAAGCTTCCATGAAAACAACAGTCACGTTCTGATGTATCGACCCATGAGAACACGAAGAAGGTCAAAAGTCGTTCTCACATACGCAGCAAACAGAATCAGATCTAGTAAACAAAGGAGACGTTTGATTGAGAGCTTTCGCAGAGACATGATAAGATCAGTTTTTCCCTAGGAATGAAAGAGGGACCTTGCCTTCTTTTGATCTCTTTTGACTCCGCTTGTATAAGTTCCATTACAGGCCGCGCGCAAGTGACAAACATGTACAAATCTGAAGATCGGTAATCTCTCATGACTCCTGATTGCAACCCCTAGTTCAATCAGGACTCCCTAGATCACTAGTAGTATCCCCCTAGCTCGCCTTTCTTATAATTAGTCTTTCCCATTTAGGGTGTGTGCCTGATTCAAGACGGCGGTTGATCATGTTGAGACCCGGGCCAAAAACCCTAAACCATGCCGTTGGGTGACGCAGCTAGCTCTGGGTCAATGGGCGCGTCAAAGGCCTGACACTGAGAAACCCCTTTCCTAGAAAGGGGCGTGCGACCACAAACGGGTTCTCGAAATTGAATTGCGGGCTCCATGCGATTGAGGGATTGGGATAATATGCCGGAATTGCGACTGGAATTCGGGGGTCGCCGTTTGGGACTCTGTGTGTAGGGATTGTTTCGAGACACTCCGGCTTAGCATTGTGACTCCGTTCTGGTATGGAGGGAACCGAAGAATGCCTCAGCCGGCATACATCGGTCAGAATGCTTCGGCCTACAGACCCTAACCCTACACCCTAAACCCGAAATTAAGTATTGGCAGCACGATCAATTACCTTTGGAGGAGGTCCAGGGACTCACTCTTGAAGAATCTACGCAAAGACGTGGCCCTCTTGAATGATGAGTGAACGCGGTTTAGGGTTTAGGGCTTTTTGCAGAAGTACTCACGCAGGTCGAACTTTGTAGCTCCCAATCCTCAGCGGGCTTTGCTGTACCCTTTGAACAACCTGTAACCCTGATTACCTACAGCATAATGGTAGTTACCCCCTACCTAATAATAGGCATTACCCATAACAATGTAGTTTTTTTGGTGCTAAATTCTTAGAGCCAAGCTCCAAAATCCTCATCAAATCCTGCCAAACCCTCAGTCCCAAAGACCTACAGGTCTTCAGCACACCGTGCTAAGCCCTAAGACCTGCAGAACCTAGACAATCCATCTAGAGCAATCCCTGTTGCACCATCTGTGGGGTTTAAGGGGCTACCTATAACCCTAATTACCTACAGTTTTATGGCTTATACCTACTAGTTAGGGGGCTATTCCTAAGCTGTAGGTAATTGGGGTTGCAGATAGGATTTACTTAAACTTTAGGGTTAAGGGTCCTGCATCACACCCAGGTCCGAGACAGCTGTCAAATCCCGAGCAAAGTACAGGCCCCAGGCCAGGATCACCTTCAGGGTTTTACTGGTTTGTTGTTGATTTAGGGTTTCGGATTTTGGGGATTATGTAGGGATTATGTGAGGGTTGTGGGGGATGTGTGGGTGGGGATATGTAGAATGACCCGTAGGTGCTTACTGGTTCTTTTTTGAGACAACCTGCAGATAATCATGTACATACGGCATTATCTGAGGGAATATGTGGATATGCGGGTGGGGATGCGTCCTTCCGGGGAGATCACTAGGAAGTCTCTCTTGCGAAACAAGGGAATCTGATGAGGTTCAGGGTTTGCAGGTTCCCTACTGGGCTACGTAGTGTCAAACGCATGGACCTTCGTTACTTAGTGAATTTGGAAACAAGGGACTGAGAGTTTAAACAGGTTAGGGTATGGGGCAAGGGACCGAAGCTTCAAGGATTACGGTATACGGGCGTCTCCCAAATTAGGGACCTCTCTTTGGGGCTCCTTATAAAAAGGTTTATTTATTATAGTGTTGGCGGGGTCCATATTGGCCATTCCTTTTTTATGGGAACCCCCAAATAGACTTTGGCATCGAGACTCAGTGATTAAGAAGTTGGGGGTCGGGATGTAGGTGTGCTCGCTCTTCACAAGGTTGACCGAGACCTGATATACCACCTGGATGTTTCAAACTTTGGGCCCTAAATCGTTAACACTAAAACGACTAGACTGCAAAACGTCTAAGCCCAAACCTTAAACCTTACATCCTTAAGCCAAAACCCGCTTCTAGCCCAGCTGCACAGCACCAGGAAGACCAGCGAAAGGAGATGTTCTTCAAGGGCTGAGTTTTTTCGCTCCCGCCGCCGCTGCCTGAAGCCTGGTTCAGAGATCACACAGGGCTTCTGAAATTCTTCTTCAGGGCTGAATGAATGGAATGTAGGGGTCACGTAGGGCTTACATGCGGATACATGGGGCTTTGGAGGTTTAGGGCTTAGGGTCTCTTTCCACAGATGATTGAACACCCCCTCCACTTCACATGGTATCCGCCGGCCTCATCTCACCGCAACCCGCAACTGCGCAAACCTCGATGAGATCCCGAAGCCTTTATGATGCCTCCCAAAACTCGAACTTTACTTCCCTTTGTCACTCCTTTTTCAACTTATCGTATGACGGCCTACTTATACTTGCTATCCCACGATCCAAGCCCAACAACACCGGGCAAGGTGACCGAGCCGTCAAGGGGGAACAGCATCTAAGGCAAAACTCCGCACAACTAACCCATACCTGGGTAGAGGCTCCCCCTGTAGCCCCAATCATCTACAGTTTTACGGGTAATACCCATTGAATGAGCTGTAATTGCCACGAAATTCAAGGAACTTGGGTTTCAGGTCTTACCCCACACACAATCGTCCATGGCGGTGTTCGCAAAGGATAAACTCTAAAAAATTGGACTGTCAAGGCACCCTCAGTACCAGCCACTTTAGGTTCTACCTGCAACCCCAGTTACCTACAGTCTTATGGGTTATACCTACGAGTTAGGGGGTAATTACTATTAAGCTGTAGGTAATTGGGATAACAGGTAGGGTCCAGGGTGTAGGTTTTCACTGAATTGGGCTTCTTAAGGTTAGTTCAGGGGAGCCTTAAGGGAGGTAGTAGGGATTGGGGTCTAAGGGAACACATGAAAAGCTCCACACAGAAGCAAGCCGTAGTGGCCTAGCTTGAAACCCGACACCAGATGGCTTGTTACGGACAAGCCATGCCCGTCGACACCAGATGGCTTGTTACGGACATTTAAGGCGTATAAATGTACAGTGTTTTGAGAGACGGTTCAGGATGTTACCCCACAATTCCAAGTGCCCAGTGATTGGGGACGTAGTGGGGATGTGGGGAAGGGTATTGTGTTCGGGCACATGGACCCTCCGCGCTAGGGTACCCAATCAGGCAGGTCATAAAAACAATCTGATCCTCAATTGGGATTGTTTGTCCTCTGTACGGTATGTGGTTCCTCAGAAAAGTTGCAAACAGGGATCCTGTTGCCGCTGTTGTTCTAAGGGGTCTGTTCTACCTGTCCCATTTCTCCATTCCTTCATGCCCGCTAACCAGAAGTGAGCCACAAAGCATAGTCCCTAAACCCTATGTAACCCTATAGCCCCTATGTAGCCCCGCAGCCCTACTTAAGCCTACACCAGAGGCAGCAAACTGCTCAGCTAACCCCTCTTATCCTTTGAGTGGTCGCATAACCTTTGCATGAAACCCAATATCAATTCAATTTTCCATGTTTCTTCCCATTTGATTCTCCGTGATTGGGAAAATGACCAGGTATAATCCCTAAACCTATAACCTTTTTTACCCTTAGGGTGATCTTGGGGGCTTTGCGCCTGCACCGCTTCGGCAGCAGGGAGAGGAGCGCATTTGTTTTCTTGCAGCACCTGGGGATGTTCAGGTTTAGGTGCTTAGGGTCTATACGGGTTGAAGGTGAAGCTTTGGGGGGTAGGGCTTACACGGGTTTAGGGTTTAATGTTTGGGGTTTAGGGCTTGTAAGTTCGGGTTATTAGAGGTTTGTAGTTGGGTACCGTGGGATATGTTAGGATTCCTTAAGCACCCTAGGCATATATGGAAAATTGCTGAGGCACCATAGGGATATATGGAGGTTGCACCAACTATATACACTCACCAATATTCAGAAGAAACCTTACGTGCATATATATACGCATGTATATGTACATGTATATACATATATATAGAATGTTGATACCCTCACGAAGAACCACATCAAGTGCTCACAAACCTACTTCCTGTGGGGATGGGAAAGGGGTTCATAGGGATGGCACGGAGACCGCATCTTGAAAGGATTGACTACAGGTAGGTCATGGTATACTTGTGCAGTGATTATGGTAAGGCATGAAGGCATAATGATAGAAGGTTCAAAAACTAAATTCCTCTTCCTCTCTTGGGGGTCCCCATGATAATGGATATCGTATGTTGATGGTAAATGAGGATTGCCTCCAGGGAGCTCGGAAGCCCTAGGGGGCGAAGCACGCCATGTTACTCGTAGCATCGCCAGTACAACTAAAAGCAAAGGTCACGCTGTCAGCAAACAGTACGATACATGGGCATGGAGATTGCAACTTAGGTTTTCAGTTCACTGACCATTGCCACCTTTCGGGGTTCGTGTGATCCTGGAATGCTTCCCTTCATGAGTCGTCATGGCTGCTGTCCTTTGCAAGTACAATGCGTAGATGATGAGACCTGGGGGGTTCAAGGAGCAGCACTGTCTTTTGTACTCCAGCAGCTGTTACGCGTGTCATCACCAACACCATTCAGATTCAAAACCATCATCAGCAAGATCAAGCAGTATCAGCGGGATGTCTGCGACCCTAAGAACTTGCGCAACGGATCCAGCGAATCATCAACACTTCCCCAAGACCTATCCTAGAATTACTAGGGGGCACATCTGCAGTGCCAAAAGATAACAACAATGAATGGGAAAATGCACCCTTAGAAGACAATCCTATACCCTAAACCTCATGAGCGCTAAACCTTTGATGCCTTTTATAAGCCGTTTTCGCACTTCTAGCCTGATAGGTATCCCTAGCCACCCTTATACTACCCTCCCGCGCTGCCCCTTAACTAACCTGAATCAAGCCTGATCATCCTTCAAAGATATTGTTGCCTTCAAGTTCGCGTCTTCAGAGACCGTTGGAGCAGCATGGCGTTCTTCGGATAATTCAGACCTTCATTGCAAAGTTAGACGGATGGGCCCTTACTCCGGGGGTCTCTATATACAGAGTCAGACTATATGATGTACTCTACAGCTGGGTCCACATGAATGCCTCCAAGCTCTCAGCTTTGGACTCATGTTCGCTTGGAGTTTAGGGTCCATAAGGTTTCGGGTTGCAGAACTTAGACTTTCAAAGTTTGGGATTTAAGGCTCGGAGCTTAATGTAGACCCCTGATTAATAAACTCCCTCGTCTTAAGAAGGATTATACTAGGATCCTAATATCAAGGCCCTCAAAAGGATGGGATTTATTAATCAGGGGCGTACAGTAGGGTTAAGATGGAGCTGATTAGAGAGTAGGGCTCAGGGCGGACGCTTGAGGGAACACAGGGTGACAGATGGTCGTGCTCATCGCAAGATATACATCACCTACAGTGCAATATAAAAGCCCTACTTTATGTAGGGAAACACCCCTGGAGTCCTTGCATATGTCCAGTTTCCGATCCTGCTCCATGCTCTTCTCCTTTTGATGCTCCATCATTAGAGACGTCTTCCCTAAACCCTGAATCCATCAATCCCTGAATCCTAACTGATTTAGCCGCCTACCCTGCGGTTGAAGAGGAAGATGCATGAGAAGATCCGAACCAAGCACATCACACGCGCTAAGCACCGTAAGAGGAAACAGATTTCCTCGTGCGGGTGGACTTCGCGAATAAAATTAGCGCCTCCCGCAACCTCAGCACACGTACATGAGACCAACGGCCAACGATTTGAATATAGAATCACCAGCAATGAGAAGAACCCTGCCCGACGAGGCGGCGCAGGACGTTCTTGTCCTGCTATGTTGGCATTGGCCCACCACAACCACCTTCACTGGAAGAATGTCATGCGCAGAAAGACCAAGACCCGGAAACCACAACAAGCAAATGGCTTGCCACAGCTGCAAGGACACTGCGGCGACCACATGTTCCCATTTTCTGCGTGCTTGATCGGCCTCATGTCCGGAAAGAACCATCCAAAACACCAACAAAAAACAGCTTTTGCACAAGCACAAAGCACAACCGAGGCAAACACCCTGCCGTGACCGGAAGAAACGAGCACGCGTGCACACATACTATGGCGGGCACAAGAACTGCATATGTCAGGGCATCCGCACTGCAAAAAAGAGCCTGGATGTTGGGCGGCCCTCCCCCAACCTGAACTAGCTCAAGTCAATGATCATGTCGCGTACAGTGGCCAGGTTCCCTTGCAGCCTCGACCCACGCTCAATTGCCACAAATCTCAGCTTAAGCAATTACAATTCCATATATCTTCATGCGCCCATGCATGCATGTATATGTAAATGTATCTGTACACGTATGAGACCCAAACAGCACCCCAAACTGGGTTGCTACTAAGGAACTTTTTCTGAAGCACTATAATAAGGAAACAAGTTTTGCAGCTGGAAATTTAAGAGCTTCTGTAGTAATATCCCCTCTCTAGGTTGGCCCCTAAAACCCATTGACAAATATTAGGGAAAACATTAAATATCCCAGGGGCCTACCCAGCTCTTCCCACAGTTTGGACATGATACTCTTGGCACTTCTGGTTTAGGGGTTTAGGGTTTAGGGTTTAAGGCTTCTAGCCTAGGGAGTCTTTGGTGTTTGGGGTTTGTGGCCGCATTGCATTGAGGATCCAAAATGGCCAAGGCCTGTTCAAGTATATCTTTACAGGGAATAATTCGTTCCGGAAAGAATTGGCATATGTGAGCTGGCTGCTGGTTAGTAGAGGATGAGGGAATATTGCAATCAACCATGTTAGCTGGATTACAAACTATCCCCATCGCCTCATTGCCCCTGCTTGCCCTGGACCCTGGACTCAGAGCCCTAAACCCTAAACGCTAAACCATGAACACTAAACCTTCCTAGACCGTGCACTCTGAGCTTTGTAGCGCAGCCCAGGTTGAGGCAATGACGACTAAAAAAAGATCCTGCAGACATCTAGGAGCTGCACGTGAGCTATAGTCTAACCTCCTTAAAGCGGGCTATCTAGGGGATTATATAGGGGAGTATATAGGACTCAGGGCGATGCTAGGAGTTTAGACTATAGCTACATGTAAGGCTGGACGGGGTTAGTAGGTGCATTCCAAAACACTAGCTGAATCTGCAGATATAGCAGGAAGCGGCTGCTGCACAGACTTTTAACTGGTGGTAGCCACAGCCCTGTGGGCATTGAGATTCCCTAAATCACAGCTTCCAAGTCAGGGTTAGGGCTTAGGGTTTAGGGCTAAGCCCTAGGCCCTGAATCGGAAACCTAACAGACCCGTCATCCAGGTTCTAATTGCGTAGTGCAGCCGCACTCCCTGCACCACAGGCCAGGGAACTGATAATCCTGATTGCCAAACCCCGATCCCTACCCTAAAGCCTGAATTCCAGCCCTGAAGCCTGAAGCCTAATTTGAAAACCTTCTGCCCTCCTTCCCCAAACCCTCCCTCATCCAAGAACCATAGACCCTAACCCTGAACTGTATATGCGGTGGCATAAATTTCTTTGTTTGGCCTCTATTGGTTTTGGAATTAGGATGTCCCTTAACCATTTCCAAGCTTTGGGGATCTTCTCTTAACTCTAGCTTTAATGAATGAAGACTATAGTCTTATGACATGCCCTTATCGATCTTGGACCGTGACTCATATCACTCCTCTCTATATCCCTTTTAAACTTCAAACAGAAACAATTATGGTAAGCTAGCCCTTGAAACTCTAAAGCCTAAAACCTAATGCCCTCAGAGGCAGAAAATGCAGGTTCCTTCCCTGAGCTGCCCACAGGCCCGCATCCGTGTCGCAGACGGACGATGGCGGCCCCAGGTCCTTCACTGGAGACTTCAGGGAATGGGGCTTAAGTTACCCAGAGGGTCCATGTACTCAATGATTAGGTACTTGGGATTTGGGTAATAGTAATTGTAGTACAGGCTTTGGGTAAATATATGATTATTAGGTACTTGGACCCTTAGGCTTCTAAGGTTTCGGGATTAGCGTGTAGGGTTGACGGCTTTCAAGGCAACTTATGCACCATGCGCAGGGTATGTCAAGGATTCAATCACCGGAGGCTCAGGCAGCAGTAAGTTGAGATAAGGCTAACCCTAAGGGTCCAAGTACCTAATAATCATATACTTACCCAAAGCCCATACTACAATTACTCTTACCCAAAT
>CAJNIZ010044104.1:0-15169 GCA_905231905.1 Symbiodinium pilosum | reverse complement strand
ATTATCCCCATATAACCCCCATGTAACCCTAATTTTACCCCATATTCTATCTACTTAACCCTAAACCCTGAACCCTAAACCCTAATAAGGCTGCAAGATGCCAAAGATACAGGCAGAACTGCTTGTGGGTTGCCTAACATCCTAACATGGGTGGTTGTCAAAATTATGATCCCTTTTGGGATCCCTATTATAATATGGCACCTAATATTTAGGGTACCCAAAAAGGACCATAATTTTCACAAACACCCACATAAGGGGGGGGAAGGGTGTGGTTTCATAAGCTGCTCGGAGCTTTGCTTGCGTGTCTTAAGAATTGAGGCTCTATGGGTAAGGTCACCCTAAACCCTAAACCCTCAAACCCTAACACCCTAAACCCTAGACCCTAGACCCTAAACCCTTCCCCAGAACTCCTTAATAACAAGGGTACCCATTTCCTAAGACTCAACTCTGATGAGGATACACCAAAAAATGAAAAGAATACAACTGGGATACATAGTATATATGAGCTATTGTCTAAACTCCTAGTATCCCCCATAATAACCCCTTATAGTAGTCCCCTATATAATCCCCTACGTAACCCCCTTTAAGGAAATTTCTACTACAGCTCATATAATGCCGAATATAGCTCCAAGTTAGGTACATCCGATCCTACCTATAGCTACCCATTCACTTCCAAATAGGCATAGGCCGCCAATGTTTCCCTAAGGGTCCAAGTACCACATAATCATATACTTACCCAAAACCTGTACTATAATTACTATTACCCAAATCCCAAGTACCTAATTATTGGGTACATGGACCCTCTGGGTTTGGTATCTGAATACAATGTCTGGTCAAGAAGCGCCCGTCTGGTTCAGGGCCTGAACCCGCATAAGGATCAGGGCTTAAGGCTTAGGATCCAGGCTTTAGGTTCCATGTGCCCAATCGTGAAGTGTAAGGGATTTCGGTACTAGCAGTTGCAATACATTCTAGGTGGCAGTATACGACACTCCACCCTGATATTGACTCAGCGCAATCAGCACTACTTCGAAATTCATGGTCGTTCTGAATATGAAATACAAGATTCAGAACCTGTCCTTGTACCCAATTCCAGCGCAAGGTAAGGTATTTGATAACCCCACTTAAACCTATCCATTCGCATCGAGGCGATTAAACACTCCCTCGCACTGGCCCATCGCAGTCCCTTCGCAACATTCCATAACACCCTTACTAAAATTTCAGGCAATACATGAACTCCATTGTATCCCCTTCCAACAGATGTAAAGGAACTTGAACTTATGATAGCCGTGATGCGTAGCGATAGTAAGAGTCTGTGTTAACAAGCATTCCCCCTAACCCCAAGCCCTAAACCGTAGTATGAGTACGAGCATGTGCGAAGCCTTACTTTCCAGCCTAGGATCCTGCACCTGGGCCTCATCCATCTCCTCTGCAGGGTTGCGAGTTTATGGGTTTAGTAGGGTGTACATGGTACATACCTAAGTCCCAGAGTTCCCATATCATTACCTTGGGGTCCGCGTATAGTATCTTACACTGAACAGTTGGGAAAAAATCTTGCTGGAGGTACGTTTATTTGTGCTACTATGACTCTGAAAGCACTACTGAATGCCTTATTTTTGACTTTGTTCGTCAGGGTACTATTTCATGGCGGCAACATGCTTTGCTTTCTGCATCAAGTAATGATAGTGCACCGGTTACTTTCTAAATCAATAGAACGATCCTTTTCGGTCACCACCATGACCTCCACAAACATGGGCAGCAGCACCACTAGCAATGCGGCCGCGACAGCGACGACTAGCTCTGCAGGAACTATGCGAGACGACCCCTCCCGCCTGCACGCGACGTTCCTCGCGCAGCTTCTGCCGTTCCCGGGGTCCCGGGCGCGCCTGGACAAGAGAGTCTTACTGGCAAAGACCTTGTGCTGCAGTTGCTTTCTGGAAGTAGCTGCATAGCCAAGGTCCAGTAGGCGACAAGGAAACAACAAACCTACATGGAATGCTTACGGATTTTATGAGGCTTACAAATGAATCATGTTGCTGTCTGGAAACGATCAATAGGATTTGAGTTGAATCGTATGAGGTTGGCAATTCAACTGACGCCCGTCAGAGGATTCGTACCAGCCAGGTAAAGGAGAATGGCAAACAACATGTCCCCGTTCCTATGGTAGCAGGCCAGCAGGCCAAACAATAAAACTAACAGCAACCCACCAGGGCCCAGAAGACCTCATCCCCGAAACCAAAAACCAACAAATGAAGCAATGTTTAGAAGCAATGGCTGCGCAGCATAAAATTTACAATCGTGCTTGTTTACGTGGATTTTCCGAAATGGCCAAGAGCTAGGATATCAATCATAAGCACTCCTCTTCAACAACCTCCAAAGCCTGACCATGGGCTGCAATTAAACTTTGGCCGCCCCGGCCAAGAAGATGGCCAGGAAATCCTGAATCTGGGCATCACTTGACTTGTCATAGGGTTTAGGGTTTAGGGCTTTCAACCCACCCTAGATTTTGGGCCTGGGATGCTTAGCGTTTAGAGGCTTGTCCCTAAACCCAGGGTTTGGACACCCCAACGTGTAAAGCTTCCATGTGCCGTGCCTTCGTCCGGGTGCCCGGGGTCAGGTTGCTGAGAGACACCGCCTGAAAGAGGTTGGGGGTGAGGAACAGACTTCAAGGTTTAGGGTAAGCCAGAGAACGTTCCCCTGAACATCGGTTCCCCAAACAAAAGCTGAACTTCATAAAGACCTCTCTTCAAAGACAGTCCTTTTCAGCTGCAATCCTAATCCATGCCCTTGCAGGATCGTGAACCGAGAATGCTTGCGGCCCGGCCTTCTTGACTACATGCCCCAACCCCGCAAGATTAAAGCCTAAACCCTAAACCCTAAGCCCTAAACCCTAAAACCCTCAACCCTGGAGGTAGAAGACCCTTAGAGGTGGGTGTCTTGGGGGAGCTCTTCTGGGAGTACTCTTCTGGGACCACTATGGGTACTAACCACCTGCAAGGTAACCAACCCTAGCCCCTAAACCGCCTGTAAATAGCTTCAATCCCAAATCCTAAATCTCTCCACCCCCTCAATGCCCAACACTACTTCCCATGCTAGCCGTACGTATCACCCAACTACTATAAGCCCCCTAAGTGCCCTAATATGGTTATAACTGGCCTACAAGTACCGATTATAATTGGGTTATGACTACCCTGAACCCTAGACTCTAAACCATGTGGTTACAACTACTCTGAGCCCTAAACCCTAAACAACTGGGCTATGATTACCCTGAACCCTAAGCCCTAAATCCTAAGCCTTAAACCCTAAACCGTATAAACCCAACCGGACCAGGAGAAGGCCTGAGCCGCCATCATCTTCACCATGTCCTCCTGGTGCAAGGGCACAGAATGGGGTTACAGGCAAAAATCCCCCGTAAGTAGATAGAATATTGGGGTTATATTGGGATTATATAAGGATAATGGAAAAGAAAATGGAAACTTCTATCTAGGGTTTAGGGTTTATAAGGTATAGTCTCCCTTAAGTAGATAGAATATGGCTTCGGGTAGATCATAATAAGATCCCCATATACACCATATTCTATCTACTTAAGGGAGACTATACATGGATCTACGGGGTTTAGGGTTTAGGGATCTATAGAGTATGGGGTTTAGGGGTACAGGGTTTGGGATCCGTAGAGTATAGGGTTTTTATCGTAAAGGGATCTATACAGTATATAGTCTCCCTTAGGTAGATGGAATATGGGGTATATGGGGACTTTATTACGATATACCCAAAGCCACATTCTATCTACTTAAGGGGGACTATAGGGTTTAGGCATAGAGTTCAGATTTATAGAATATCTGGTATGGGGTATGGGGTGAAGGGACCTACACAGCATAGGCTGCATTGTATAGGGTTTAGGGGTTAGGGGATCTATAGAGTATCCAGTCTAGGGCCTATGGTATAGGGTTTAGCTAAACCCTAGACCCTAAACCCTAAACCCTAAAACCCTAAACCCTTAGGGTTCTGGGCTTTGTTTCAAAGACGCTAGGTCGGGCTTAAGAGGGTTTATGCCGTGTTTTAGGGTTCTGAAGTTTTAGGGCCCTCAGGGCCATAAAGGATAGTTTAGGGTTTAGGGTTTAGGGTATAAAGGATAGAAAATAACTTCTAGCTGTCCCAACACGGATTCTATGTAGATGATTTGATTTGCAAAGCTCCTAGGAATTCGGGAGCGACGAAGGGCTTATGGATAGCGCGCAATCGAGGGACAAGAAACCTGAAAATGGCTCCGAAACGAGTCTTTGTAGGGTTTTACATGTGCTCATGGAGAATAATAGTTGGAAATTGGGCAGTTACAAGTAGAAGCATTAGTACCCTAAGTTGAGTGGTAACGGGTCATAAGCCAAACGTTGGCTTACTTATTCTACGTCTGCTTCCTTATGATCATTCTTGCCGAACCTTTGCTTCAGGGGTCATTGAGCTTCATCTGCAGCTTGCTCGGTGAGCTCAAGCGTAACGAGGTTTTGAATGCTGCCTGTTCTAGCCGCTCCTGTAACCGCAATTACTTACTGCCTTATGTATCATTGTACCTACTATGCGTTTGTGTGTGTTTTATTTTTCTTTTGGATGGTGGGGGGTGGTAGATACTACTAAACTGCAGGTAACTGAATGAAGCATTCAAACCGAAGCCTACTCCAGGCCTCACAGCACTAAATACGAAACCTTCTCTCCTGATGCTGCTGACGCTGAAGCACCATTTGCATTTCCAGGTGCTGCAAGCTGTGGCTTGCCTGGACTGCTTTGGGCCAAGAGGGTGTTGTAAAACACGCGAGTTATCTATAAAAGAAATTGCAAGAGACCCTAGGACGTTAAGTGGTCATTCTTTGGGTTTCCCTGCTACATGACCGAAGTTTCCGTGTGACTTTCCATGTTCTTGTCCATTTTCTTCTCTAGGTTTGGTTGTAACATTGTTTTTGCCCTACCCAGGGAATCGGAGGCTTCAGCGGCTGAGGTCCTGTGGTTTTGGCCAGGGAGCTGGTCACTTCAGGTTCAGCAGGGTTTAGGACGGAAGCTATGATGTATTGGGTTCTGGACCAATTGAGCCTCAAGATTCATGGAATTTTGGGCAAAGCCATGGATTCAAAAAACAAAATGTGTTAAAGCTACTAGATTATTATAGGGAATATACAGAGATTATATAGGGATAATGGAAAAGAAAATGGAAACTACTATATCATCATAGGGTATAGATAGGGTATATATAGGGGTTATACTCCTCCAGCACGGCCTTTCCGCGACTCCGTGCAGCTGGAAGATGACTCAGCAGAACATACCAGTACTCCTTATGCGCCTGCAATGCCACCAAAGCATCCTTCGCCTCACCACTACACTCTATAGTTCCCCTTAAGTAGATGGAATATGGGGTATATGGGGATCTTATCATAATATACCCAAGGCCCATAGTCTATCTACCTAAGGGGGACTATACACCCTGCACACAGATCAGTGTCCCTTAACCCTTGATGCAAGAGGGATGTCAGGATCCTCCCCAGGCGAGATGCGGCTGCCATCTGCGAGGCCATCTGCGAAAGCTGCGCCTTGGGCATCTGGGTATAGTTTGGGCCATTTCCCCCTGGCAAGGGGAATTTGCCAAACTAGAATAATAATGATGGGGAGTAGAATGTTGGCATTTCCTCTTTTCGTGTACTATGTACAGAATATCCGTATTGCCTCTTTCTCGTGTACCATAATTCTAACCCCACTTAATGAAACCCATGAAGTTCCAATCAAGCGCGCGAGGCTCTCTGGGCGCCATCAGTTGGATGGAGAACTAACCACTTCAATATCGCCGGATCTCGATAGAACTCCCATCCACTTGGGCTCTTCATGATCTTGCATGAACCAAGTACTTACTTTCAAGGGGAACCCCAACCTTTCGAGAAAAAGCAAAAAAAAACGCACATCCTCTGTACTACACCCCCTTCGTTCTCAGAGTTATTGGTTTAGGGTTTAGGATTCAAGGCTCCTAAACCCTAAACCCTAAACTCTAAACCCTAAACCCTAAACCCTAAACTCTAAACTCTAAACCCTAAACCCTAAACCCTAAACTCTAAACCCTTTCTGGAGCTGGGGGTGACTGGGACCCTGCCTGGGACACAACCATCTACTCTTGCAGGTTGGAACCTGACCTTGCGCCTTCCCCAGAGGGTCCATGTACCCAATAGTTAGGTCCCCTTTAAAGGGGGGGTATATAGGGATATATAGGGTTTAGGGTTTAGGGTTTAGGGATTAGGGATTAGGGTTTAGGGTCCATGTACCCAATAACTGGGTACTTGGGATTTGGGTAATAGTAATTATAGTACAGGTTTTGGGTAAGTATATGATTATTTGGTACTTGGACCCTTAGGGTTCTACTTATAGGCTATATAGTCCCCCTTAAGTAGATAGAATATGGGGGTTATATAGGGATAGTGGAAAAGAAAATGGAAACTACTATTTAGGGTTTAGGGTATAGTCCCCCTTAATTAGATAGACTATGGCTCCATATTCTATCAACCAAAGGGGGACTATACCTGCAGGACTCAGAAAACCAAGAAAGATCCAGAACGGAAAGCCAAGTCTCAAGATCTCTTAATTATCGCCACTTGCTCCCAGATTCTTGAAGGCTACCCCTGCCTGCAAAAAATGCATGTGAGCTATAGTCTAAACTCCAAGTATCCCACTTAATAAACCCTATAATAGTCCCCAATATAACCCCCTTGCATTTAATTAAGGAGTTTAGACTATAGCTCATGTAGCGCTCCACCAAATAGGGGAGAAGCAAGAACCATGAAGAAATAGAAAACAACAAGACCCAAAGCTGGAACCGAAATCAAATCAGAAACCTGAACCCTAAACCCTAAACCCTAAACCCTAAACACACACCTCTCCACCCTTTGAGCCCTAAACTTACTGGTGCTTAGGAGAGCATAATGGTATACCCGTATACCTAAACCCCCAAAGTAGGTATAATAATGGCCCAAATCCCTTAAATCTAGCCCCAAAGGCCATTATTCTACATACTTTGGGGGTCCAGGTATAACCATTATCCCTAAATGCTATATTCCCTTCTTCTCTACTAACCCCCTGTAAGTAAAACCTAGGCCCTCAAACCTAAAGCGTAAGCTGTAAACCACCTCATGACCTGTGAGCAGGATGGCCTGCGCGTTCTGAAGCTGCTGCTCAACAAGTCCCATGCCTGCAGCTTCTCTTACGGGGGCTTAGTAGGGATTATGGGTATAATATCGGGTTACATAGGGATAATGGAAAAGAAAACGAAACTGTTATTTAGAGTTTAGGGTCTAGGGTTAGTAGGGAGGCATTACATTATATAGGGTCTATATAGGGATTCTATTCTCCTATTCCCTACATAGAACCAGTATATAAGTCTTTCGCTGGAAGCTGGCAAGCGCTTGGATTTAGGGGTTTAGACACCCGCGTCCTTGATTTCGGGATGCACTTTAACGGCATCAATGTAATGGGGTGTAACAAAAACTTGCTGACCTAAAGCCTAAACCCTAAACTCCTAGGATTAAGTTCTAGGTTTCCTTGCTTGCTCGGCGCTGGTAGCTCGCTGGATACGATCTTCAAGTCAATCTAATATATCATCTTCTATCATATTCGAAGCTAGGACGAGCACACTTATTGGAAGCAAGAACGATAGTGAAATGTTTGGGGTTTAGGCTGCGCAATTTTTTTCCTTGGAGGATATAATCCCCCTGAAGTAGATAGAATATGGGGTATATGGGGATCTTGTTTTAATATACCCAAAGCCATATTCTCCTACTTAACGGAGACTATTTGTCTTTCTATCGCCCTCTTTAGCGGATGTAGGTGTTAGAGCTCTGGGCAGGACTTGGGCTTGCTTAGGCAGATGGTTATTCCTACTATTATCATTATTTCTTCTATTACTATTGCCATTTCTATTATTATTACTATTACTATTATTATTACTTTGGTTGTAATATAGTATTACTATTATTATTATTATTACGCTGCAGACCAGGTTCGGGCACTTAGTGCCCCCACATCGCTCCAGTGTTCTGGCGTTGAGACCTCTGGCGGATCTACCTGCGAACCACAGAGATTATAGCCGGAAATGCTCAACAAATTGCTTTTCTCACAACAAACATCACATGAACGGATGCCCAGACAATTTACGGCCAAAATTGCGTTGTGATGTGGAATATATGTCTTGCGAAACACGACATTTACCCGAATTCGCGGTGCTTCCAAAGGCCTTTCAATAACAAAACATGATGAGTCTGGAGTGCGGTCGGGGCTCGGGGACCTTGAGATCCAGGCTTACCCTAGGGCTCCAAATGGCCCAATGTAGGTACTATCTATAAACATTGGGGCCCAATGTAGGTATCATTTATAGACATGGAGCCCTAGGGTTATCATAGACGATATACTTCAACATACTGCTCAGCATTTTCCGCTCTGTGGACGTGAAAACTTTCCTATATGACAAGCATCGTGATGCATGATCCTTTTGAAGCTTGTGACATCAACTTTAGGAGCTTTTGAATGTGACCTCTACAAAAAAACAAAACATGTGAACTAACCTCACATCTACAAACACATGGTTTCCGATTTCCTTGGACACCACAGATGCGTGTTTGAGGCAACAACATAGAGGGAATCAAGCTGCTCTCCATACATGCACGGATGATTCATTGAATATGCCCGAGCTGCACCCTCGACCCCTAACTTGAAGCCACAAACCCAGCTGTAAACGGGAAAATTAAACCGCAAAGCTCTACACCCCGAATCCTCCGCAAACCCTAAGAGCCTCTTATGCCCGATTCTACTCTATAAGCTCCTTTCAAAACGTTCCTCATCCTACATCCCGATTTTATGCGTCTGCCTGCTCCCAATCTCCCATTGCGTCTTCAGGGTCTGCAAATGCCAGGTCCAGGGCTACGCCATGCGCCATTCGCTAAGGTTTGGGCGGCTAGGGTTTCAGGATGTTGCGGACTGGGAAAGTACGATTCAGGATTTGAGCTCTACAGATTTGAGAACAGAAAAATAGAGTGCTCGAGCGAACCACGCAAAGAATAGGAGGGTGCGAAGAGCATGGTACAAACATTGAAAAAATTGAGTTCACCGGCGATGTCAGCGTTGATGTGCGTTTGCAAAACTAGATTCACGGGTTCAATCATGAAGTTGTCGGGCCAATGTATGGAGGCAGGGGATGAAGGCAGCTGCAAGGCACTCCGAGCCGTTAAGCCTTGCAAGCTCGTCGCGAAACAACTCGATATCTGCAGCTGCTCCGGATGCGTAATTTAGACCTGCTGCAAGGACCGAAGTAAAACAATGTTGATGTAATTGTCCGTCTGGGCTGCAGTTAGTATACTTGATGCTGTGCACCAACGCGAACGTGAGTTGTTCAAGGAATGCCGTCACAGTAAACCAAAGTACCTCAACACGCCCACAAAAATGCGAGACCTTAAGCCGTACACAAACCTTTAGCCGCTGCACGGCTGCATGACTCACCCACCGATGATTCGTGCAGATTCCGGGGTGATTGAAGTTGAAAGAACGACAAGGCACAATTCCCTTGCACTACCTGCGCAGACCCACCCCCAAATAAACAACAACACCATGTGGATGTTCCCGGACACAACGGACCACCCTAAACCCTAAGCCCATTCAGGATACTTCAGTTGGCGGTAGGCTTTGTGGTTGGCTTCAGGGGTTTGCTTCAACTGCTTTATGGATGGTTTTACGGATTGCTTTGTGGGGCTACTTCGAGCTGTGAAAAAAAAACAGATCTAACCCAATCGTCCCACTCTAGTAGATAGAATATGGCTTTGGGTCTATGATACTAAGATCCGCATATACCCATATTCTGTCTACTTGAGGGGGACTAGAAACCCTAAACCCTACGCACGCCCCTAATCCCTTGAGTCTTTGAACCTTTGAGATGAACCATTCATCTGCTGGGCTTAGGGTTCAGGGTTATGATTTAAGGTTTAGGGTTTAGGGTTAGGATTTAAGGCTTAGGGTTTAGGGTTTAGGGTCAGGATTTGAAGTTTAGGGTCTAAGGTTTAGTATTTAAGGTTCAGGATTTAGGATTTCTGGGGGTTAGGGTAAAAGGTCTAAGGTATGGGATTTACGGGGTTTAGGGAGGCTAGCAGGGCAGCATGCTGAAAGCATCTAGCTCCTTATAATGGGAGTAGGAAAAACAATAGTAATAGCCAAAGTAAATCATAAGAATAGCAATGATATCAGTACCACTAATAGTCATACTACAAAAAGCTAGAAACCGCCAATCCATGCCCAAGAGATGATGAGCCCTAGGAATCCACCTGCATTCTCCCGACCACATTCCAAGACAACCTACAGGATCCAAGTGATGGCAGACCGCGGTTTCGGGTTTAGGGTATATACCCCTATATAACCCAATCATGGTGGTTTCCATTCTCTTTTCCATTATCCCAATATAACCCCAATATTCTACCCCCTATATCACACACACTCTCAAAGCAACATATTTGCTTGCACCCTGAGGCAGTTCTGGTACATCAGACGAAGGTAATATTTGATGGGTCTTCTGCTCTGCACCCCAGAGGGCTGGTGAGTAGCGTTTTTTTGGTGGGTGGACTGAGTAAGATTATATTCCTTATCTAAAATACTATACCCCAAGCGGAGGATATAATCTTACTCTATATTGGGCCCCCCAACTAAAATACTACTCTAGTGGGTTCGCATGGCGGTGCCACATCGAAGGGTTGGCAGACGCGATAGCTGCACGACTAGAAGGTTTTAACCGGTAGATCTCCAGGCCTCTCACCTTGTGGCCATGGCAGTTCTCGCTGAGTCAGGTGGTAAGGTAATGAGGAACAAGCGCTTCGTAATGGGAGCCAACAAGTCCCAAAAGGACATATGTCCTGGTTAGCCAGTTGGCCATTTAATTCGGGCATGGCTCGGGCCGGGCATGATTCGCATATATTCCGCGACGTTCGCATCCCGATTGCATGCTGCTTTCTCTCGTGCAGGACCTCTTATTCCAGCCCCAAGCAAGTAGGCTCTCCACCTGACACGCTTGGCTTTTTATGGGGACTTTCAACTGGAACCCCGAATGATAAGATTTCATGCGCGCACCGGCATCCAAAATGATAGGACTGTCTAGCGAAAACATCCATCAGAACTTGAAAGATTTGAGGGAGGCCTCCATCCAGAACCCCAAACGTCAGTGGGTTCTAGGCACCTCTGTTCAAAATCATGCCAGTTCTACGGGTACCTCCATCTAAAACAATGGGATTTCCAGAGGAGCCTCCATGGGATGTTTGGGATGCCCTTTCAATTGTGAGCATAACGCAGGCACGTTGGGTGGCAGGTATACATAAGACAAGTCGTCCAGAAAAAACAGCACTTAAAGGCTTTAGGGACTATGGCTATGGCCATCCAAAGCGGGTCCACCAAGGTTTGCTTCAGGTGCTTGCTTTTCCTAAAGAGAACTTCTCACTTCTCAAGTACTCTTAGGTGGTGTCCGTGTCAAGAAAGAAACGTCCATGTATCTCAGCACAACTTTTCCACCGCGCCATCAGTGTTTCTGTTTGCTCACCCGGGCTGAGAGGTTGCTTCCGAACCTTCACAGCTCATGCAGGGATAAGATTTGCAACAGGCGCTGCCTGCCTGGAACTCCCAGTACCTACAGCTTAGTAGATAATTACACCCTGATTACTAGGAATGGCCTATCAAACTGTACGTACTTGGGGACACAGTCATACTGTAAGCTCAAAGCCGATAACCCTGAGCCTTACATCCCGGACCCGAAACATGTTTGCCCTGAACCACGCCTCAACCCTACTGTTTAGTGGTAACCACCCCTATAACTACAGAGTATAACCCATATAAAGCTGTAGGTAGTTGCGGCGACGGGTAAACCGTAAACAATAAGCCCAAGTAGCCAGCTCATACATGTCCAAGCGCGGTAACTGCGACGTAGCTGAGGCTTCCAGGCGCAGTCCAAACCTGCCGGCTGTCGCTTTTGTCCTTGCCCTTAATCCTAAAACAACTAAACTCCTACACCCTAAACCCATAATCCCTTAGCCCCTAAACCGCCTTGTAGGATCTTGAAGTTCTTTGGCTTCAGTGTCCGGTTTGGTTTGGGTTCAGTGCTTATTGGATGACGGCTGGGACTTAGAGTTTGGGTATTCGGGGCTCTAGGCTTTCGGGTCGTTTGGGGATTTAGGATTCGAGGGTCAAGTTTCTTGTTTTCCAGCTTTTGAAGTCGGGCGTCGTAAGGTTTAGGGATGTATGGCTTCGTTGGGGGCATGAAGTGCTGGACTTGGACCTTAGCGTTCAAGGACTTCGGCACGCATTAGCTGCGAGTAGCACAAGATTTCAGGAAGTGCGTACAGCAAGGACACGCGAGTCAGGATAAAGAAAGCCACAAGAAGCAGCAGAAACTTGCCAGATTCGGAATTGTAAATATCTTTAGTGCTTTTTCTCGCGATGTAGTAAGCAATCATGCTCGGAATGCAAGTTTTAATAAGTAGTCAGATGCACGATCGCCATGGCCTCCTCTCTAAAATTGGGTCTTAAGCGCGTGGTTTGTCCTGACACCGGTTACTTCTCGTCAGAATGGGTGTTTCCTACTCCTCTGACTAAGGTCTTGGCCCTTATTTGAACCGCTAACACTGCTTGCGATATTCTGACTCTGACAATGGATACATCACACAAGCCGGTATGACCACTATGGGCTATTAGACCCTAAAATTCCCTATTAGGACCCTATTAAGGGTAGAATTAAGGTACCCTTAAGGTCTAATAGCCCGTAGTGGGACTCCCCTCCGGGATGAGCCTACGCACGTCCTCTTTGCAACGAGAAGTGTTTGCAGCGCTCTTCACGACTCCCCCTGAGAAACCGTGAAGCTAACTCATGAACCCAAAGGGTCCATGTACCCAATAATTTGGTACTTGGGTTTTGGGTGATAGTAATTATAGTACAGGTTTTGGGTAAGTATATGATTATTAGGACCTTGGACCCTTAGGGGAAGGCTAACCGAACATCTTGACGCTTTCCTCCTTTAGTCCCCCTTAAGTAGAAAGAGTATGGTGTATATGGGGATCTTATTATGATGTACCCAAAGCCATTTTTTGTCTACTTAAGGGGGACTATACATACTTGCTGGTTCAGAATTTGCACCTCACAGCTCCCCAGTATTTCTGCAAACGCAAGTCTTCGGCTCCCAAAGGGGTAACACAATGACCTAACTTGAGTAAACTTCAGCTAAGGATTATCTCCAAGAGTCCAAGTACTTGGCCTAGAGACTTGTAACGTCGATTGGGGCTAGCCTATGTCATGTAGGGACTGTACAGGAAACATCGTAAGTATTTTTGCATATACAAGCATTGTATGCCAAGAGTCATACACGTCGCCCAAAAAACGGCAGAGCCTCACGGATTCAAAGCCCCAAACCCTACCTAGACCCTCCAAGTGCTTTCTTTAGAGGTCAAGTACCAACAGAAACGTCGCGCACAAACCTTATTCGAGGGTAGTTTGAAAGCCCTGGTGTTTTTAACATCCGTATATACTCCCTGTCATTCCTACATGACCCCTATAGAATCCCTTTAGCGTCTCTATCTAAACCCTGTATAATCCCTTTAGAGACTCCCTATACCCCGACTCTATCCCCGATATGTGGTAATCCCAAGCAATAAACGCTAAACCCCTAAACCCTACGCCGCTTAACATCTAAACACTTAACCCTTAGACCTAAAACCCTAAGCCCTAAACTCTAAACACTTAAACCCCTAAACCATAACCACTTAAACCCCTAAATCCTAAACTCCTATATAAAGCCTAAACACTTACTCAAGCCCTGAGCCCTAAGCCCCTAAACACTTAAACCCCCAAATCCTAAACCGCTAACCCCAAAACCCTAAGCCCTAAACCATAAACCTTCTAAAACTCTTAACCCCTAAACTAAAACCCTAAACCTTAAACACCTAAACCCTAAATCCTAAACCCCTAAACCCTAAGCCCTAAACCATAAACTTTCTAAAACCCTAAACCATAAACCTTCTAAAGCCCTTATGGTAGTTTCCATTTTCTTTTCCATTATCCCTATATAGCCCCAAAGTACCCTAATAATCCCTACATAACCCATATTCTATCTACTTAAGGGGGGACTATAAACCCCAAACCCTGACCTTTGGGTCGGCTTGCAACTGCAAAAGCCCGTCCTGTCAGGCTGGGCCGAAAGCTCTCGCGGTGGATCCTGGGCAAAGACGGAACGCTTCAGGTTCACGGCTGTGGGGTCTAGGGCTACGGGTTTAGGGTTTAGGGTTAGGGTTTGGGGTTAAGGGTTGAGAGTTTAGTGTTTAGGGTTTGGGGTTTAGGGTTCAGGACATTAGTTCTAGGGCTTATATAAGGATTATACAGGGGGTTTTATGCGGACTATGCAGGGGTTATATAAGGGTTACATAGCGATTATACCGAGGTTATGTAGGGGTTATTTAAGGATTGTCCAGGGGTTAGGGTATGGGGTTTAGGGGCTATATATAGGCCTAAAGAAGGTTTAGGGTTTAGGTTTTGGATGTTCAGCTTTCAGGGTCTGGAGGTTTAGGGTTCAGGCCTTGGGCTTTACAGGTCTGGGCTTTGGAGAATCTTAGGTGGCTGACATGTTATAATGGTGGAAGTAGAGATCATCTAGCGACTGCATACAGTATACAGGCAGCTGAGGATTCCTGCGATGGCTCAAACGGCACATCACTAAATAAGGGTGCAAGAAAGACAGCTCATATAGTCTCTGGTTGAACCATGTTGAAACCATGGGCCCGTAGTATGGGCCCTTAACCTTGGAATCCTTATATACCTACTATATACTCTTTATGGGCCCTTCAGGGTCCCTAGAATCCCCCTAAACCCCAAACCCTGTACAGGGTCCCAAGAATCCCACAAAAAGGCTTAAGGGCCCATATTTTAGCATCCAGAACCCCGCTTAAAACATCCGCGCCTATGAACCCCCAGTCGTGGTCTGCCGTAGTAGGGTACTTTGAATGCTTCCAGAAACAGAGCCACAGAGCCCTGTACTCACCTTCGAGCTTCAAGGACCCAAGTATACAAGTAATACCAATAATAGAGACTCAAATGGGAAAGAACATGGAACATGAAATGGAAACTCGGGTTATGTAGGGG
>CAJNIZ010044103.1:37993-51691 GCA_905231905.1 Symbiodinium pilosum | reverse complement strand
TCATTACTGGATGTTCCGCTTGGCAGAAATGCCAGGTAGGATGCATTCACATTCTGCCTGGTTCGGATGTGGTTCATGAGCCACTCGATTCTGTCAGGCGAGCACGCAGACCAAAGTATCTTGTAGATTTCTTTATTTGGCCCCGCTGCCTTGCGGCTCACCTCATGCTTGTATTTCGCACATAACGCTGCGATGCACTTGATGAACTCAACACGAGTGGTAAACGGCATGTTTGGCTGCAGTCCGGTAAGAATCGCATCAACCTCCTGATCTTCCATAGAACAGTCCAGGATCATCTCACGGTATTTATTTTCCTCCAGTTGCAAAGGTCGGGAAATCGATCCATCATAGTAGCAACCCAGTGTTCCAGCTGCCATGTTGGGGCCCCGGCAACTACATTTGTGTAGAATGCGCCGCAATTGCTTAGATCCAGCACTTCTTTTGTTCCAGAAGCCATACTCGTACACGATGGCAAGATGCACAGGATCCAACATGAGGGATTGCATGTTAGGGCAAATAGCAAGCAGCTCCCCATATAGCTTCTCCGATGGACTGTCGTAAGCCACATGACGAACTTGCTTCAATTGCGTGTCTGTGAAATTCTCACGTAGCCCAGCCACAACCTGTTCTGATGCTTCGCCTTGAAGCGGATGTAGTAGAAGTACTGCACCACTTCTTCCTCTAACAGTCAGAACACGTCTGAGTGCAATCTCATCAGGAAATGGTGCTGCCTCTCGCTTTTCTTTAGAGGCTCTGTACGATTCCTGTCCCATCACCTTCAAACAAATTTTCATGGTTGCGTCCATACTGATGTAATGCCATTCATCAGTTCTTTCCAGGCAGGATGTCATCTCGCTCAACTTGAGCTCAAAAGCATCAGAATACGCCACATCCTCCAAAATAAGATGCCAGTGCCTGCTATTGGTAGGAAACATAGTCGTCATCCGACTGCCTTGTTCGATGGCTTGCAAGAGGCATCGAGTAACCATAGACCGAACCTTGCGGCTCAGTGTACATGTGAAAAACAAAGATTACAGTTATTTCAGAACGTAATCCCGACACACTATACATGATCAAAAAAGCCAAGGCGCTTGCGCGTGATCGAGTACAGCCTCTCTCAGTATCATGTCGGCAAAGGAATGTGTATAATACAGATTCCTAACTCGCCTGACACGCAAGTCGTCGCCGGTGCATTCCGCATTCACGTACCGCAGACCTGAACAATCTAACACCAGTCTGATGTGCTTGTCTATCCTGTTGATGCTGCTGCTCACTTCCGGTTGCACAGTTTCTCGTGGCAGACGGGCGCTTTCATGCAGAAGTCGCGCAGGAAGCGTCTGTGAAGAAGCAACATCATGTAAAAGTGCAAGAACAATTTTCATCTGTTGATAATTTAAATACTCTAAATCATTTACGAAATCCAAATAATTTCAATAATTTAAATCACTTAAATGGTTTAAATTCTCTGGCCTTTTAAATAATGCAAATTATTTAAATCATTTATAGTACTTACATTATTCACATAATCTAATTTACTTAAGTTATTTACATTATCTAAATCATCTAAATATTAATGAATTTAAATAAGGCGTCAAATAGACCTAAAAGGTACTGCATTCATACATATATATATATGTATATATAGACTTCATTTACTTCCAAAAAGGAACTGAATATAATAAGCTCCAGAGCAAAGGCCTAAACCCTGCCATGTTCATAAATCAATGGCAGATAGTATCCTGAAACAACAAAAACCTGATCCTACGATCTGAATTTGCTTGTCTCTTTCTAAAGGTGTTATAGGGATTATGTGGTGGACAGGTTTAAGGCTTGTGGTTTAGGGTTTAGCGGTTGGTTACTTGAAGGGACTCTACCTTACGGTAATGTAAGCCTCTGCGACTGCTGACTGCACACTTTTAGCATCATCCTGAAGACTGCATGAAGCTTTGGGGCGACCAGAAACAGATTATGTACACCAAGGCTTCCTCTTCATTGGTTTATAATAATAACAAGAGCAATAGTAAAAATAATGTTTAGGGTCTAGGGTTTAGGGTTTAGGGGGTTTCTGTTCAAGGGCCACGGCCCTCACGATCTTCATTTCCCCTCATCGTGTCGGATGGATGCGGTAAGAAATCGACATGTTCCTGAAGCTTCAGGGACAAACTATTGTTACTATTCTTACTTTCTGCTGCTAAACATGACTGTAAGTACTACTAATACTCTTATTGCTACCATTGCTATGTACTATTACTATTTCTACTACTATTATTACTATTAATACTATTTTACTTTTTTACTATTCATATTACTACTTGCTTATCACTATTGTTATGATGAAAACCAATAGAGAGGAAGCCTTGCATCACGTTCTGTCTGTCTGTTTCATAAGAATTTTAGCATCGTGGGGGTCGCAAGTGGTGCAAGACTCCCTCCGTCCATGGTGCTACACGTGGGTTTAGGGTTTGGGGTTTAGGGTGTGTGGGGTTTAGGACTTAGCGTTGAATGTTTACGCGTGCACCTTAAGCCCGAAACTTGTAACCCTCAAGTTTAGCCTTACAGATGTCTGCCTTGTGCCCAGCAACAATGGCTTCCGCAGCACCATCCATGCGGCAATGGGCGTCACAGATCGAAGGTATCATGCAGTGGCGATCCTAAAGCCGAACCCCCCGGCCCGAAGGCGTGAAGTACTTATGTGCGGTATACTTGGGGCCACAAGGGGTTGCTGTGTAATCTCTTGCAAGCCGAAGCATATCAAATAGAAGTCCGTGGAGCCTTTGGCGACGTCTTGGACAGAAGATGTTTAGCCATGAAAAGTGATGGGAGCTACGGTCTTTATAGATCTTTTTGGCTTGCGGTCTAGGGTTTAGTTCAAACGTACCAGCCGCTGTGCATATCCTACAAGAGCAATAAACACCAACACTCAAGTGCCTTTGAAACTTCCCATATTCCTCTCTTCCATCCCGAATGTTCTGCAAGTGAATGCGTCGAATGCACGCGACAAGCCTGGAAATTGCCCACCCGCCTGAAGCCTAAACTCAAATGGCAGCGCAGACGTGAAAGAAATACCCCTGCCTACTTAAACCCAAAACCCAAAACCCGACTGGGGCCCTATAAGTCTAGTTGGGATTCCACGCGAATTAGCGTTGGTGAGTGTAGCTCGAGGTGGCGGGAAGGAAGAGAAGCAACCTAAAGAAGCTCTATAAGCATAAGAGTGCCCGGAAATTGTTTGATCTTTGCTCCATCTGCCCTGGGACCAACCCGTCTTTTGTGCTGTTCCCTGGCAACACCCTCAAGCCTAAACCCTAAACCCCCCTAAACCCTAAACATTGTCCAAAAAGGCGGGACATCCCAAGTTTACGACAAGCCTGGTCATCACTAACCTCACGTCTGTGCCCCAACCCCCGCCCACCCCAACCCCCTCTGATAACAACAATATATATATATATGGGGGTATAGTGCATTTAAGAGCCCTGGCTTTTTCAGGCTGCCTAGACCTACTACATGCTTACGTAACCATGCCAACGGCATCCATGCCCAAACCATAATAACGTCCATGTTCCAATTGCATGCGTTTCCCACAGCATCCATGCCCAAACCATAATAACGTCCTTGTTCCAATCTGCACCGAAAGCCCACGCAAAGCTCTTAAACGCACTATACCGATATGTATATATATATATATTTATATACATACATCTCAAAAAACTAAATACGCCCTATGCGCTGACTACTACTCCTGCCCTCCAGATGCTGAGATCCTTATAATCTGGCTCCCCACAAATCTTCAGCCCAAGCAGCTGTGGAAAGGTACTCTACACCTTGCCATGGGAAAGTTTTACTCCAGGCTCTGTCACAGGGTTTAGGGTTTAGGGGAATAGTTTAGGGTTTAAGGTTTAGGGTAGTAGCCTAAGCACGTCAACTTCCAACTTGCCTCTTCAAGGTTTTACCAGCTTCGATGAACAGCTTCCCTGTAAATAGTATAAGATCTATGTAGCGCCTTAGAGTTTCCACATAGAACCCTAAACCCCCTGTGTCAAGCTCGCGTAAGGGTAGACGCATCCACTCGCCTCACAAGAGGTTTTGCGCCGTTTCCCTTTTCTTTTCCATTATCCCTATATAATCCAACATTACCCTAACATCCTGTCTACTTAAGGCGGACTATAAACGCTCAATCCCAAATCGTATCATCGCGCTGGACCCCTCATCCCTCGGCATCCCGGCAGCAGTGCAGTGACGAAGGAGCATCGCCTGGGCTTTGGTAAGGCGCCCATACACTTAGTGGTTAGGTTAGGCTTGAGGTTTTTTTGGGGGGTTTAGGGTTTAGGGTGGTTAGGATGTAGGGTATAGGGTTTAGGGTTCTGTTTGATGTATGTGGAAAAGAAATGAACACAATCACTTACGGATTGCATAGGGTTTTGGTTTTAGGGCCTAGGTAGTTTACGAGTAACTAGTGGAGCAAGTGGAAGCTTCTATTTGAAAGTTTCCAAAGTTAGGGATCCTTTTTCTGGGAGTTGCCATAATAAGGATTAATTCGAATATGTTTTCGGATATACAGGGGACCAATAAGGGTCAGAGAATGGCAAAGAAAATGGAAAACGATTGGGGAGTATTTAGGGGCTACAGTAAACATCCAACAACGAGTAATGAGGCAACATGAGAGTTTACGTTTCAAGGCTTGAGGTTTAGGCGGTAATTGAATCGCCGGGCTCCAGGGCGGTTTTATGTCAGAATACTTCAGGGTAACCAGAATGCCCTAAACCCCAAACCCTAATACCAAAAACTTCTGCCTAGTCCCAAACGCGTGTATTTTCTCCGGTTCCGTTTTGTCGGGAAGCTGCCACTTTGTGTACGGAACCTGGAACCATGATAACAGTGATAGTTAACTGGTAACATGCAATGATAGTTAATCATCGATGTTCAGGGTTTAGGGTTCTAAATTGCTTGTATTATGCTGGCAGACATCGTTCATGCCAGGGATAGCAGGCTCTTTGTCCGCAGGGAAACGCGACTCATGATTTTCCTTTTAAACCCTAAACCCCTGAACTACCCTAAACCCCTAACCCCTAAACAATAAACCCCTGGACTCTAAACCCTAAACCCCTAACCCCTAAACCCTAAACCCCTGGACTCTAAACCCTAAACCCCGAACCCCTAAACCCCTGGACTCTAAACCCTAACCCCCTAACCCCTAAACCCCTGGACTCTAAACCCTAAACCCCTAAACTACTCTAAACCCTAAACCCCTGGACTCTAAACCCTAAACCCCTAAACCCTAAACCCCTGGACTCTAAACCCTAAACCCCTAAGCTACCCTAAACCCTAAACCCCTGGACTCTAAACCCTAAACCCCTAAACCCTGTCTGGGGTCTGATCAGGATGTCGATATAAGATTTCAGGTATCAAGGCGCTTCAGCTTCCGTTACTGAAACAAGGCTTAATTAGAGTTTAGAGGTTTAAAAGCTGAGGGGTGGAAGAACATAAGTCAAAGTCGCGACCTGGACCTCAGAAGTAAGTATGTCAAAACGGGCCAAGCCACCTAGCAATAGTGTAACGCGTTTGTTCTACATTCTCTGGGCAACCAGGTTTCTGAGCTTGGGAACCCTAAATCCTAAACATTGACTTTTGATCTTCAACTCTGACCCTGCCCTTCAGGTTCAGGGCGAACAAGACTTCACGGAGGCTTAGGGTTTAGGGTTTAGGGTTTAGGGTTTAGGTGACTGGCTAAAATTTCTGGACAGGAAGGAAATTGCAATGGCATTCCACACTCTGCATGTTGTGTGAACATTGCTGCTACTGAGTTCCTTTCGTCAACTATGTTGAGAACCGTATGCCTTGAATCATCCCAAGCTCTGCGCCCCAGTAAACCCTAACCTCCAAACCCTGAAACCTTAACCTTGAACCCTACGACCCCAAACCTTACACTCCAAACCTAAAAACCTAAACCCCAAACCAGGGTTCAAAAGACCTAAATTGCTGGCGTAACGAATCCGAGAGCTCGGCTGGCTCCGGGCCGTTCTCGCAAACAGCGCCTAAGAGATACAGATCAGCCAAGATCCGGTGCATGACAAAATCCTGCATGACCCTTTATGTCTACACCCAGGATTTCTGGTCATAGAGACATAGAGTTATAGGTCATTCATTATTTTGTCCATCAGAAGTTCCTCGGAGTGTAGGGTCACTCTGTCGCCTAGGGTTTGCGGATGTTTGGGGCTCAGGGTTTAGGGTCTAGGGGGTTTAGCTCGGAGCTTTACTTCCAGGCTCAGAGGACGCAGTAAGTAGGTTACAAGTGGGGCTTAGGCTTTAAAGTTGCAAGCAGTAAGGGTAATTTAAGCCCCATGTTTGCACTGTGTACTAAATTGCCTGAGCCTTTACGCAGGGCTTTGAACGAAGGTGTTGCTTCAAAAGGTTCAGGGGTTGAAGGGCCAATGCTTGATACCCGAGCACACGACAACTTTAAATAGAACCCCGACATCCAAAACCTAAACCTTATATAAGCCCTAAACCATATCATATAAACCCTGAACCCTGTATAAGCCCTACACCCTACAGTATAATAAGCCTCCTAAACAAACGCTCAACCCTATATCAACCCTAAACTCCCTATTATAATACACCTCGAACCCCAAACCCAAACCCTAAACTAAAGCAGGGTGCTAGCGCCAAAGTCTCCAAGAGACTTTGGAGCTAACACCACAGCTTAGATTCAGCCAGTACCAATTGGCTCAGGGGAGTTATGAATGAGCTTAAAACCATACTAACCGCCACTAGGAGACGTATAACCATTTTTAAAACCTAATGTAGACCCGTGATTAATAAATCCCCTCCTTTTAAGGGCCTTAATATTAGGATCCCTACTAAAATCCCTGTTAAGGGGAGGATTTATTAATCAGGGGTCTACATTACTAAGTAAATCCCATGAGTCGCCTTCAAGTAGAGATTTCTGGATTCAGGGTGCTGTGCTTCGCGGGCACTTTCGGGGACCCTAAACCCTACACACTGAACCCTGAAACTAGGGCCGGTGTGGAGGGTTTAGAGTTTAGGGTTTAGGATTTAGGGCTGTTGTGTAGGTTTCTGAAAGCTGCGGGTTGCCTGCTCAGTAATTGGGATATACAGGGGAATGGAAACGCAAATGGAAACTACTATTGGGATATAGGGGGGATATATAAGGCTATACACAGGAGTTGTAGAGGGATGTTGCATATATGTATACATATGTATATAGAGGGAGAGAAAGAGAGAATATGTATACATATATATAGGTTTTGAGCAATGACAGAGTTTCCCGAAACCTCCACTGTGTATGTATGCCTGCTGAGGAAAACCTTGCACCGCCTAGGAGAAAAAGACGTGGTTCCCGTGTTGAGTATGTAAGCTACCATCTGAACTCCTGGTATCCCCCTGAATAACCCCTGTAGTAGTTCCCTATATAATCCCAGATATAACCCCCTTTAAGGAGTTTGGACTACAGCTCATGTGGCTCAGCAATGCGAAGCAGCTGTTTCGGGCTACAAAAGCGGCCCAAATTTTGACCACTAGAGTGTGCGTATGGGGTTTCCAGCAATGAGGAGCTCTTTTTGAGACATCTCCGAGGGGCCGCGCTTTGGATAGTATTGATAGTAATCATAGTGATAGTAGTTGTAAAAAAGCAAGAATAGTATTCATAGTAGCCATAATAACTGTTGTAATGCTAGCGATAATGAATACAATAATAACAGCAATCATAATAAATAGGAGTAATAGCAATCATCGTAGTAATGGTAATTATGAGTACTAGTAGTAGTAGTAGTAGTAGTAGTAGTAGCTACTACTACTACTACTACTACTTATTATAGTATAGATAGTAACAGTATGAATAATGGATCAGGATAGCGCAGTCCACTGCTGCGACAATAGACAATCAAAACAAACAAACGATATCATACTGCCCTAAACCAAAACCTAACCCTAGGGATCGAAGTATACAAATAATGCCTACACTGGGCCCTAAAGTCTAGAAATAATGCCTACATTGGGCTATTTGGATCCTTAGGCTAGCTTGTTTTCCCTACCTGGTGTTCAGGGTCTCGTGTTCGAGGTTTTAGGGTTCTCTTGTTGGGGGGACAGGGCTTAAGTATTGCAGGCTGGGGATTGCACCTGAGGGGGTTTAGGGTTTCAGGTTTAGAGTTTGTGAATCCAGTGCAGCACATGCTGTTGAACACTTAAGTTGAACCTCTTGCAAGCTCCTCCAAATATGACCTAGGGTTAGTTGGGGTGTGACGGGAGTCTGGACCGGCTCAGTTACTATTGGCATACATAACTTCTGAAGTCCACAAGCCCAGGTTCTACCTACAACAGCCACGTGGGCTAACCTTAGCATGGCCTTGAATTGAAGCCTTCAAGTGCGAGCAACCGTTGCAACACATCCCTTCGTTTAGTTGGTAGCAGGGAAGATCCGAAATTAGAGGTGCCCTGTCGCGGAGTCTTCATGCTCGGGATGCTAAAGCAATACTATGGGCCATATGGGAGGACCCAGTTTTTCCGGAACCCACCGTAGGCTGGCAATCCTGCTATGCTGCACAGTACTTCATGCGCTGTGTAGCCAACTTTCCATACATATTGTTATTCAGACAAGAGAAGCCGGAAAGTTGTAGGATAATTTTCTCTACCCCGACATCTGGAAAGGAGAAAGAGAGCATGATTCGTCTTGTGGCTATCATATTCTAACTTAAACTTTTGCCGTATTCTCGATCCTTCAGGGGTTTAGAGAAGAGCTCTTGGGACTGTTTGCGCCCGCAGCGAAGCTTGCACATGTCCAAGTTCTAGCGCCACCAGAACGTTCGACTGTAGAAGCCTGAATAATTGCGAAGCATTCGCCCCTGCTGGTCCTTTGACTAATTATCATGGCAAGATACTTCTTGGGTACTGCCCCCCCCAGGAAAAGCTTTTAGTGATGGCTTCATAGGTTCTTCATTGTATCACCATGAACTCACTGTTCGTAAGGGAGAACCCAAGACATGAAAGTTGCTTCAACTGAGTTCCCGAAAGTCCTGAGTCAGAGGGACCTTGTAACCACCTCATCATCCCATGGATGCTAGGGTAGCTACAGGGTACCCAAATTTTGAGAAACACTTTCATGCAAGAAACAAGTTTCGAACATATTCAGATTTCTACAGTGTCGAGGCAAGCAGATGCACAAAGCAGAGCTGAGACACTCTTTTGCTATACAAAGGAAGTCTGAGGCGCTGTTTAGGGCTTGGGTTTTGGAGCATAGCCTTATCGGGGAAACACAGGTTGTGACGACGTCTGGGAGTCTTCCAGCTACTGCGCATGCTCTGCAGTGATGCTTTTGTCTGTGCCTAACGAAAAGCACAGGATATCCAGAAGGGCAGCTAGGTTGTAAGCTTTAGGAAAATTTTCACAAAAAGGAGACGAGGGCGAACAGGGCCGCTACGGTTTAGGGTTCAGGGTTTAGGGAAAGACACTTTAAGGCTCCTTGCACTTAGTAGAATAGGTTACACAGGGGTTATAAGTCATAGTCTGTTGACATCCTGCTTTATGACCTACTTACGATTTCCCCTGAATCCTAACCTTTAACCCCTAAATCTGAGCCCTGAACCCTAAACCGAAACCCTAAACCCTCTAAGTAAGCAATGTGGGTTCGCTCGATGCCCCCTCCGGAATATCCCATGAAGAATCAGGCAGAACTGGGGATGTGGCGTCCCACTCTCAAGGATCCCTCCGTTCAGGCTTTAGGATTCAGGATTTGGGGGTTTGGGTTCAGGATTTAACATTCGGGATGTAGGGTTTAGGGGTGAATGCTGAGGATTTATAAGGTGGGGTAAAGGGCCCATCAGGTCACAAAACCGCTCACAAGTTCGGTACAGTAGAATACCTCGAAACCATAAACCCAAAATCCTAAACTCTAAACCCTAAACCCTAAACCCAAAATCCTAAACCCTAAACCCTAAACCCTAAATCCTAAACTCTAAATCCAAAATCCTAAACCCTAAACCCTAGATCCTGAACCCTAAACTCTAAAGCTTTCCCCAGAACAGTAATCCTGGGCCAAGCGTCTGCAACCCTGAGGAGTCCAAAAGTTTAGGATTTAGGGCTTAGGATTTAGGGTTTGGGGTTTAGGGTTTTGGGTTTAGGGTGGCTCAGGGTTTAGAGGTTTAGGGTTTTGGGTTTGGGGTCTAGGTAAATGGCATGTCATTTAGGCTCAAAGTGCCTCTTTTGGAACCCATCTGGGCACACAATAATGTAATATTTGAGGACGTGGACCCTTAGGGCAAAATTCACCTACTCTGGGAATCCTAAAGCCCTAGACTTACTGTTTCTCAGTAGGGAATAAGGGAAGATAAGCCCTACATAGCACGTTAATCCCTAAACTCTCCATCCCCAGAGATGTGCTGCTTCGCAGCTTCAGCCTGCATCCAAATGGACAGGCAGTCCTGAACTTCATGAAGTTGGGGAAGGGCGAGGGAGAGGGCTTTCTTGTTCTGTTCTTATCACGTTGGGGCTTTAGGGTTTAAGGTTTAGGGTGTAGGGTCTAGGGTTTAGGGGAGGGTCAGAGTCAATATACTTGCAATCCTTCTAACCCCATTTGACCGTGTTGCTAAGCTACTTACTGAATCCCCCTGACCCTCCAAGTAGGCTTTCGGCCTTTTCGTTCCTGGGAATCTTTAAGTCGCTCCCCCCAAACATCCACTTCCATCTCAGAGCGGCAAGAGCGTGCCACTATACCTACATGAGCTATAGTCTAAACTCCTTAAAGGGGTGGGGTATATAGGGGATTATATAGGGGACTACTATAGGGGTTTTGAAGGGGGATACTAGGAGTTTAGACTATAGCTCACATGCTGTCAAGCAGAAAAAAGAGCGGGCAGCTGGCCAAGTCTCTGGACTGGGGTTTGGTGTTGTGTGTTAGGCCTGTGGTCTTTATGGGGACCCTTATTTGGGGTTTCAGCTTAACTTAGTTTGAAGGAAGCGGTGTTATCTAAGAACGCTTTTTCCTTAGTCGGAGCGTGAGAGACCTCCATTCTGAGACATGGCCATCAGAGCTCACGTGCGCCGCTCACTATACTTTCCTTGGGACCCTGCTTGAAAAGCACTGGTGGTGGGTTAGTAGGCAATGCAGGAATGGGCTATAGGGCCAGCAATGAGGATTATATTGGGGTTACGATAGCAGCGAATTCTCTCAATGCCTGCTAGCAATAAACAAAAAGTGGCTCTGCACACTCACAGAGACTCAGTGCGGTGGGGGCGGGTGCCATGTCTGTTATGATCCTGCAGAGGGAACCCTATAATCCCTTTGCAATCTCCAGGGCGCCCTGTCTTGAAAAACGACACACTCCATCTACAAAAGGCTTGCCAGGGACAAGGCCCCTAAACCCTAAACCATGCTGTAAGCCTAAACCTAAACCCTAAGCCCTAAACTGCTGAAAGGGATTCCCAAGGAGAAAGCCTAGGCTGAGAGTGTCAGATGATCTCTTGGCAACTTCGGCCAAATATGCTGCCCGCAGCTGTGCCTGTAGGTGCTCGCGCGGTTTAGGGTTTAGGGCATCATTTCCCTATAAGCCCAGGTACCCATATAGTAGGTCCCTAGGTTATAGATACCATAAGTTTATATAGGGACTTAAGGGCAGGCACCCAATATATAGGCAACTGGGCTTCTAGGGTCTGCTTAGGATTAAGGGATTTAGGTTCTCGGTTTTTTGGGGCTTATGGGTTTATAAGTCTTTGGCTTTGGGTTCTTTATTTGGGGTCGGGAGGCTAGTTGATAGGGTAAGGGATTTATCACCTCAAGGGTCCAAGTGTAAACTTTCCAGTCAAAGGTTCAGAGGACTTAGAAAGTACGTTGCGAATGGGATTTCAAGTCCCCGGATTACTCTGCCTATGACCCCCTTAATTTCCCATTAAATACATCCACTAAACCTTCAAGTATATCTAGTTCCTTTACCAAAGCCCTTAGCCCTAAACCCGAACCTATCAACCTATCTTACATGGCATTTCTGCTGCTCAAGTTCTCAAATCTTCCGTGCTTGGCTACCTGGGCCCGGTTGAGTTCATGTAAGCCCTACCCTAAGGGTCCAAGGATCCAAAAATAACAGGGCTTTAGGGCCAAATACTGTAATGTTAATGGTATTCCGGCCCTAAAACCCTATTATTTGGGTCTTTGGACCCTCAGGGCTATAAACTCTGAGCCAGAAAACGTTAAGACCTTTCAGGTTTAGGGTCTGAGGTCCCAACTCTAAACCCTGAGTCGAACACTCACGCCTCCAGTTTACTGCTGGAGCCTCAAAACTTGAAAAAGGGTTTAGGGGCTGATTCTAATTCTTATAATTGCATAGGAGCTAGAACTCTCTCCCTACAAACAAAATCCAGTCCACCCTCCTGAACATGAACATTCCCCCCCCCTTAATTGAATAATGGTACTATATTGGAACATTCATCCCCTAAACCGTCCCTAAATGCACTAAATCCCGGGGGCGGTGGACGGTTGGCTGACAAACATATTCCCCTGGGGCTGTCAAAGTGGCCTATCTAGGTACCAAATGCAGACACGTGGTCTTCAATCCCCCAAACCCAAAACCCCTTAACACTCGGATAAAAGCTCGTAGATGAGACCTCACCGTTCAGTTGCGGATTTTTCCTATGATCTCGGTGCTCCCTTATATTCCTAGGAGCCCGCGGTTTTGGGTTCAGGGCTTCTAGTTTTGGACAGACACCCCAAGACGGAGGACGCTTGTAGGGAATTGTGAGGGAACACGCGGGTTTAGGGTTTAAGGTCTCTTTGCCAGGGGAGGGGGGGGTAGGGGATCCACCTGATGTGTTCGCGAAACCCTACACACTAACCCAAAACATCCGTATATCTATACATCTATACTTCATTTTTATATAGATGTGTATATGCATGTGTGTGTGTATATGTATGTGTATATATCTATACGTATATGTATATGTTTTTCCCTGAAGCCCCCTTAAAGCCCCAAACCCTCTATAGCCCTATGTACCTCTATAACCTCTTCAAATTTCAAAAGGACCCAAACCCTAAACTCTAAACCCTAAAGCCTATACATCCTTATATACCAGGACCCGGCAACCCTCTAAAAAAACCCTGAACTCACCGCAAAATCCACTCACATCGCGGGAGCACCTGGTTTCAGACTGCAGCTATAGCCTCAGCATCTACATTCGCTAGGGCCGCTAGGGCTTCTTGGACGGCTGCTAAATGGACAGAAAACGGGGAAAGGGATTATTTCGGGGGTTTAGGGTTCAAGAATGCGGTCTTGAGTTACCGTAATGAAAACAAAATGAAACATGGACAATTACATGAGCAAGTGGCGTTGAAAAGGGTTTAGATAGGACATCACGCAAGTGATCTTATGTTCCAATATTTTGGAAACAGTGCTGTTTACCATACGGTCACTGAAATCAATTTCTTTGACAGCAATGCGGCTTACGGGGGCTTATGAATCTTCCTTTTCATTCAGCGGGTTTCAAATGCAGTGATAAAACAGGCTATAATTACTCATGGGCCTTCTAACTCCCCTGATTCAGAAGAAACAAATGCTATGTGATGGTTCCACCAGGCTCCCTCACCCACAAATTCCTTCAAGCAGCTAAACTGAGGGGTTCTAAGGACACAGGGGCAGGGCTAAACCCGGAAAGTCTTCTAGGGTTTACTTCGGGGATACTAGGAGTTTAGACTGTAGTACA
>CAJNIZ010044103.1:0-28579 GCA_905231905.1 Symbiodinium pilosum | reverse complement strand
GAGTTTAGACTAAAGCTCATGTCAGCAACAATCATGAACAACCGTCGCACGCCATGCTTTGGCATTCACAAGCATGTTTCCTTCTGCCGCCTCCAGTCCGTACAAAGCATTGCAGTATGAAGTAGCAAAGTATAGGGTTTAGGGTTTAGGGCTTGTCTTGGCCAGCCCCCTATGTTGAGGACCCTCAAGCCTAAATGCTATGCTGAAAACTGTCTATCTAGGGACTTTAGGAGGGACCCCTAATAGGGACCCTTAATCCCATTACCATATATAATCCTTATATAGTCCCTATTAGGGGTCCCTCCTAAAGTCCTTAGAGTCGATCCAAACCTTTATTTCCAAGCATAATTATCAAGCGCGCTCAGAAGGATTTAGTTTTGGCGTTAAACTCCTTCCAATAATACTCCCTCTGAGGGTAGATTCCCAGCTTAAGGGTTTAGGGTTTGAGGTTTAAGCTGAGGATTTAGGGTTTAGGGTTTCGGGGTTTAGGGTTTGAGGTTTAAGCTGAGGATCTACCTGATGTTAACACAGATCCTGTCAACAAGCAGGGTTTACTTGTCAGATTCGCATATCTTCGGGAAGCCCCAACGTATATCGCAATGCCCTGAGCCGTGAACCCTTTACCATTTCACCCACATTTACTCTTCAGACATCCGAAGCCAAACCCACCACTCTAGAACTTTCCTCTCGTAGGTTGCAGACCCCTACAAGGTCGTACCTACAAAACCCTAGAACTGCACTTAAAATCCAATATAATCCAATTATGACAACATCAGGGGACTTGCGGGGCTCTTACGTAGGCTAGAAGTACCCTTGGGCTGCCAAGTGAGGTTTCGGGACCTTAGCCACAGCCCCTTCCCTGCCTGCCCAAAAAGCACAGCAAGCCATGGCCGAGGTGATCAAGATGTTGAGGAGAAACACCCACCTTTGATCTACGTGGCACTTAGGACCCCTACTAAGGGTTAACCCCTTAGGTACCTATAATTGCCTTTTTGGAGTATGAGGGAATCCCGAAGGGTTCTTGTCTAAGGTCCAAGCAAAGTCCCAAGGAGTGATGAGGCTTGGGTTCAAAATAGGATAGTATACTACTCCGGCCCCATACACCTACATCCCTCACAATATCCAAGGTCCAAAGCGCGGGCTGATTAAGGTTTACTTAGAACACGCTTAACGCTGGTCAGTGCCCTGCTCGTGGTCACGCGGGGTGCTGTAGATAATTGAAGGGACCTAGACCCTCCTTCTACCCTCTATATACCCTCAATAGGGACCATATACCCATATTTAAAGGGTACAAGGAGGGTCCTGGTACTTGCAGGTTCAAAAGAACTTGAGCCTTGTGGCTGGTTGTTCTCCTGTAAGCATGTCAGTGTGCACTTTCCATGATAACCCGAGCGGTACGGGTGTATAGGGCTTTATAGCAAGGTAGGGGTACTTGCATGGAAGTGAGAGGACATTATGAATGCTGAGGGCTTGGGTGCCTCTATACATGTAACTACACGTGTCACATACCACAGGATCTTGATGGGATGTAGTACTTACCCAAGGTACACGGGATGATGATGGCAACGGTGTAGGTCTTAAGGTTCCAGGGTTCCTCCTAAGCCCTGAAGCCCTAAAGCCCGAAAGCCCTATAACCCTAAAGCCCGAAAGCCCTATAACCCTAAACCCTAAAGCCCTATAACCCTAAACCCTAAAGCCCTTTAACCCTAAACCCTAAAGCCCTATAACCCTAAACCCCTAAAGCCCTATAACACTAAACCCCTAAAGTCCTATAACCCTAAACCCCTAAAGTCCTATAAGCCTAAAATCCTTCCACCAGAGGCGCTTATCGATGGAATTCTCCTGCCACAGAATGCAAAGGTTCCGCTGACTCGGGTCTGTCTCCAGGTAACACTGCCTCGGACTGGGAAGTTCCCTAAACCCCTATAGTCCCCCTTACGTACATTAAAATATGGGGTATATGGGGACTTTATTGTAGTATACCCAAAGCCATATTCTACTTAAGGGGGACTTTATCTAATCATGGGTCAGTTCGGGTATTGAATTCAAAATTTCGGGTCGTGGCGACACAGGCTGGGGCCAAGGGGACTGGGACTTCGGGCCTGAAATGGGCCTCAGGGTTTAGGGTTTAGGGTTTAGATCATACAGGGCCTGCAGAATATGGTATTGCCCGGCAAGCTAGGGTGTCATTTCCATATTTGAAAAGAAGCAGCGGTGGACACTCGAGTACCTTCTGGGGTAACGCGGGAATACGGTGTCCCCATAACTGAAGATTCTTCTCAGCTCATGCTGGGAAACTCCCTTAGCGCTAAACCCTAAAAAGGACGCGGGACTTAGTATTTAAAGAACATTTTTGGGTTATCAGGGCTTCTTTTCCAAGACAGATATATGCCCCCTAATAGCGGGTACCTAGGCTTCAATAGAGGGTAGGCGGGGTGTCTAGGTGTTCTAGGTTCAGAGTTGGGGTGCAGGGTTCTGGGTTGCTGTTAAGGAACTTAAGCCAAGCCACCACACTATGGGTATATAGTAGATAATGGGCTTTCCTTATTACCGTAACTTAGTTCAAGTTCCTTTACAGCAACCCGGTGTTTAGGGTTTAGGGTTGAATAGACCCAATCTCAGGATCTGGGTCTGTTATGTTTTGATTCGGCTGTAGGATGCCAAGCACAACATGGCTTAACAGTTTCGAGCTGTTGGGGGAGGATCATGCATGGTCTACTGTTCAAACTAGACATCAAGTGTACTATAGCACCATTATTCCCAAGGTTTAGGGTACTTCGGGTCATGCAGGATTTCAGTATCCACCGTTGGGCTCGGGGATTGGGGGCCATATGGCTGCACAACAGAGCATGCACCTCTTTTGTGGGTCCTTGGAGTCAGCGAGTAAAATACATGATTGCAAGGATAGTTGTTCATGCTGCTACTACTGTTATTGGAAACAGACAAGTGTGTGTGTGTGTGTGTACGTACAAGTGCGTACAAGTGTGTGTACAAGTGTGTGTGTGTGTGTGTGTGTTGTGTTATTACCACGAGCGTTATTGGTGATAAGCTAGTGTGTGTTCTTATTACTACTGTTCTCTCTCATTACCAGTATTTCTGCCACTGCTATCATCACTACCATCATTTCAACAGGATAGAAAGGGTTGCTAGGGTCCACTCCTCCGCAACTAAGGCCCTTGGCGGCTTCGGGTTAAAGCCACAGGGTACGTAGGGAGCCTGTCAAGGTCGAGGGTATGGGGGTATGGGTTCGGGGTTTGCCATGTAAGGTCTACATGAAGACCTTCCCAGGACCCTACAAGGAAAGTCACAGCAAGGGAATTGAGCTCCTCCTAATGACGAAGCTACACACTAAGTCCCAGGAGGAATCTGAAGACAGGGTAGTCTCCTACACGGGTCTCGCAGGAGTTGCTCCAAGCTTTTTTGAGCATAGCTTCAGGCTTATAGCAACTTCCTAGTGTTGAGTCATTGCCAAGCTTCAACCGAACCCCTAGACCCTCTACCTACCATCTATTAGGGCCGAAGTACCCGCTGTAAGGGAGCCATATATCCCCAACCAAGGGTACTAGGAGGGTCTTGGCACACACTCTAGCAGATATGTTTGGTTCTACTATCGGGCTCCTTATAGCCCTGAACTTTGAATACGCCACGCGCGCACGGAAAATAGCAGAATGTCTCGGCTGTGAGGCAGCTAGGTTAGGCACATAACGCGAGAGTTATCGGCAATGGCCATTTCCAGAGACTATTCGTTCTTTTTGGGGTATCACTACTGTACTGCTTTTCTTACCTAGCTCGTGCTTGTACATCCGGGAAATTTTTACAACCTCAACAAACAGAATAACCCATCAGGTGCGATGTTCTAAGGCATGAAGAGGACGGATTGCCACTAAACCCTAAACCCTAAAACCTGAACCCTAAAACCTATTCCCTAAACCCAAAATCCTCCATGTCTAGTTGCCGTCCCGGCGGTCTACAATACATACTACACGTCAGAAAATCTGAAATCCCCAAGTCGTCAGGACTTGCAAGCCTGCTTGGAGGGTCAGGGGGAAGTACTAAGTAGGTTAATAACCCCCGTACTCCATATGAGCTATAGTCTAAACTCCTAGTATCCCCCTTAATATCCCCTATAGTAGTCCCCTATATGAACCCCTAGATAACCCCCCTTAGGGAGTTTAGACTATAGATCATATAGCAACCCTAGTCAGCCCCATTATGAACCTACTTACTAAGTCCCCCTGACCCTCCAAGTGGGAGTATCAAATCCTAACACTGCTTCCGGCCAGGTTGCCCGTTCACTTCGAGAAGTCGTATCTGGAAGCCTGGGGGGCTGGGTGAACGAGGGGCGGCTTACTTGGAGTTGTTATCCTCTCACCCTAAGGGTCCAACCAAGGACCCGAAAAATCAAGCATTAGGGCCCAAATACCAAAAAAAATATATGTATATATAGTATTTGGTCCCTAAAGCCCTATTATTGGGGTCCTTGGACCCTTAGGGTCATATCTAGTCGCCGAGGGCCGTCTATTTTGAGAAGCTCCTAGTTCCTCATCACCATGTTGCGGGCCCCTTCGACACACAAAAGCTCGAAAGTTACGTTGGCACTGAAAACACCGCAGCCCCCAAAAAATTAGAAGTGATCCCGTTATATCATTCTTATCCAATATTAATATTCAACACACCCTCCCCCGTAATATGCCCCCCCAGCATATGAGCCAGGCCCTTTATGGGTCATGCTCAGTATTCAAGGTGGGGGGGATATGTTTGATATTAGTATGAGCGGCTAAAGCATAAATGTCATGGGACGCCAGGAATTCTTGATCAGGGATGTCTGAATGTGCCCGGGAACCCTTACCTCGGGATGGATTGATATAGTCGGCTTACTGTCAAGGGTTTGGGGCGCGCAGACAGTAGGTACTCGGGTTCCGAAGTGGGTTTTTGTATGGGTACATTGGGGCCTCGTCAAGTGCATACTATATAGGCACCTGGACCCTTAGGTTCAACATGATCTTTTAAGACCTCAAGAGTTGCTTTCCGCTTTACAACTCTGAGCAGATGCTGATAATCAGTATTGAACTTGCGCGCATTTAAACCCCAACCCTAGACCCTAAACCCTAAACCCTGAACCCTAAACCCTAACCTAATCCCTTAAGTATTTACCTGTAGCCTTTGGGCCATCAGCTCCTGAAAGCAAGGCTGAGCCCGCGGCGCGCAAAGCTCCTTGGGAAGCAGTCTTGCATCACTGTTTACACTAGGGCTGGGCCCCAAAAGTATGTAGAATAACGGCCTTTTGGGCTAGATTTAGGGGTTTTGGGCTATTATTTTACCTACTTTGGGGGTTTAGGCAGGGCTGGATTTAAGGCAGGCAGCCGCAGTTCAGGGTTAAGGTTTGAGGTTTAGGGCATAGGGGGGGTTTATAGCGGCCCTAGTGGCAGAAAGCGAGCTAACATTTTTGGCCCCACGAAGTTGATGGCCTGATTTGTGCTTTAGGGACTCCATGAACAATCTAAGTGAGTGTTGGGGTTTTAGGGTTTGGGGTGTCGGGGGTTCGGGTCTAAGCATGATTGGCTGCTTGTCTGGATTTTGAAGCTCCTGTCTGCGCGGTTACACTCCCCCTTAAGTAGACAGAATATGGGGCATATGGGGATCTTCTTATGATATACCCAAAGCCAAATTCTATTTACTTAAGGGGGACTGTATGTTTAGGCTGATCGTAGGATTCAAGACTCATGCGCCATTCTGATGGACTTGGCAGTTGCTAACAGATTTTGGAGCTGCTTCTTCCCCAAAGCTTCGAGGACGTATATGGGATATACTTGAGAACACAAGGGGTTCCTATGCAGGTACTCCTGGGACCAGATCTGGTAGTTTCCCAGGATGAGGGGTCCCCAACATAGACCCCAAATACTATCCTCCTTATTATGGGCGCCCCCAAAAGGAAAAAGGTACCCCTTATTTTGGGGAACCCCCGCATATTTCCATGGAAGTCCTTGCAGCATCTGGGTTTACGGCTACTGCAGTATCGCTATGGCTGATTGTGGGCATAGCGCCATAGTATCCAGTTCCCACCGTTAAGTTTAGGTCAGTTGGCCACTTCTTGAATACAACTAGTCCGTGGCCTGGCTTGCTTTGACAGCCTGTGCTGTGCATGCTGATGCTTCACTTTTTTGGCCCTGGCTCCTCTTCTTGAACTTAGTCGGTCGATGCCTTGCCACTGCTTCTTCAACAGCTGAGCTCGCTTGATCGTGTGGATCTCCTTTTTGCTGGGCATCCCACTGCACCTCATGACTGCATCCGAGCCTTCATCATCATCATCAACCACCATGCCACTGGCAGCTGACGTGTTGTGCTTGTAGGCAACCCGCAGTGAGCGGGGTCACGGGAGCAGCTGGGGTACCATACACCAAGGTCAGGGCCTGCTCGCCATTGTCTTGTTCTTTTACTTTCACCTTCAACAGGCTCCAACCAGGCAGCGCAACCCGACGTGGGTTGAGATCAAGGGTCTGTATAGCCATGTTTCTAAACGCATGTCGTAAATTCCTAAACCCTAAATCCTCAAGTCCTAAACCCTGAACCCCCAAGCCCTGAACCCCTAAACCCTAAACCCCTAACCCCCAAACCCCAAGCCCCTAACCCCTGAACCCTAAACAACAGCAAGCTGGGAATCCTTGATGGGACCCCAGGAAATTGCTCCCTCTGGAGTGCCACAACATGATTTAGGATTTGGGACACTGATCTGTAACTCCCCATGTTACAAAGATTGTTTCAAGAAGTCCTATAAAGGTTACACGATGATAGAATATGGAAATATTCCCTGGGGAAATAGGAGTGATATGTACACATAGTGATCTGTAGCTTGCCAGTAGACCAGGCTGTTTTTCATCGATCACTAGGAACCTGGCTGCTAGAATCCTTCTTTGACTTGCCGCGGCAAGTTATCGATTCAATTCACCCTTTCCTCCCCGTAATTGCCTAATATCCCTACAGTACTGTATTCCCAGCATATTATAGCATACCAAGATGGAAATGTTTTACTGAATAGTATTCGGGGGAGAGGCACATAACCATCTTCGCGTCTCGGGAACCGTGAACCGTAGGTTAGGGGTTTACGGCTTAGGGATTCTGGCATTTAGCGTAGGGCTTACGGCGCCAATTGTTAAACACCCGCATTTATAAATAGGTTGAACAAATCTTTTACACTACCTCCGCGAATGAATTGGGGGAGCCGCCGTTGATTTTAAACATCCGGAACCATCCCAGCTTCCAACCCTCCAGCCCTCCAATTGCAGCCCTCCAACCCTCCAATCCTCAAACCCTCCAGCTCTCCAACCTTCCAACCCTCCAATCCTCAAACCCTCTGACCCTGCAGGCCTCCAACAACCCTCCAGCCCTCCAACCCTCCAACCCTCCAGCCCTCCAACCCTCCAGCCAATATTTATACCCAACATACAAACTATACCCTTAGACATAATACCCCCGAACCTTAAACCCTAAACCTTGGATGCAGCCCCCACTTTTTAGGGTTGGAGGGCTGGAGGGCTGGAGGGTTGGAGGTTTGGAGGGTTGGAGGGTTGGAGGGTTGGAGGGTTGGAAGGTTGGAAGGTTGGAGGGTTGGAAGGTTGGAGGGTTGGAAGGTTGGAAGGGGGTTGGAGGGTTGGAGGGTTGGAAGGTTGGAGGGTTGGAGGGTTGGAGGGTTGGAAGGTTGGAGGGTTGGAGGGTTGGAAGGTTGGAGGGTTGGAGGGTTGGAAGGTTGGAAGAGGGTTGGAGGGTTGGAAGGCTGGAGGGGTGGGCTACAGAAGGGCTGGAGTTCGGGGGTTGGAGGGTTGGATGGCGGGAGGGTTGGAAGGCTGGAAGTCTGGGACTGCATGCTTTAGCCCTCTGGGGATGCACAAAGATCCAAACGCTGAATGGTTTACCATGAAGTGCTACGTACGACATCTTGCAGACGGCCCAAGCAAGTAAATATCGGATTTAAATTGACGTATCATACTACCTCAAATTCGGCAAGGCCTTGGCCAGACCTCCACATGTTTAAAAACCGTCACCGTAGGTTTAGAGTTTAGGGCTGCGGGTTTCAATAACGCCAAGCTTCATTATCGAGATGATGGCCAGAAAAAGGTTGCAGCTGCAGTAACAGCAGGTGAGCTGTCGGTTGTGATACAAAGCGCCCATGTAGCCTGCAGAACCGCTGGCATTTGACAAGGCTTCAGATTTCGCATCCCTACACACCCTTACAGCTGCAATTGCAGAACGTCTCATTCGGGAGTCGTGCAAACTCACCTGTCTGCATCGAAAGGAAACAGCCTCGCTTCTCGAGCAAGGCCTTTTTGTCTTGGCTTGCAGTGATGCTTCTAGGACTCCCATCTTCCTTCCTTACCAACCCCCTCCCCTACTAATAAACATCTGCGTCAGGGTCATTCATCACTGGGGGAGTGGGGATGTGGGTGCACTAAAAGGTGAGGGGATTACCCTATTATATTATAGTAGGTAATATTGGGATAATGGAAAATAAAATGGAAACTACTATGATATTAGGGTTATATTGGGGTACTATAGTAGTTTCCATTTATTTTCCATTATCCCAATATATACCCTATTATACAGCTAATCTTGTCTCATGGCAAAGTCTCTATGCCGTCTCAGTGGCCCGAAACGGGAATGCTGAGCTCGATAAGCCTCAGAGGGTGTGTGTATGGTTGAGCGTTCCCTAAACCCTAAACCCTAAACCCCAAACCCTAAACCCTAAACCCTAAACCCAAAGGCTCCTTTAGTTCAGGGTCTAAGGGAACGGGTTCAGGGTGTTGGGTGTTGGGGCTTAGGGTCTAGGGCTTAAGGCTTCGGCTGCAGGGTTTCGTAACATGGGCCCTTGGACTTGCTTCAAGACGCTAATATTTATTAATTACCTTTCCAAATCTACTCAAAACTAGCATGGAAACCCATATAAGCCTCCTTTTCAAGGAACGCTCTTTGGGGGGGCTCCATGCTCAGTGGGTGCAGTAAGAACTCCACATGCAGCATCCATGCTATAATGCTCCGCTGTTCCCCGGGTGATAGGACGAACAGATCTGTGAGTTCTTCCACCTTTGGAATCTGCAAGCGGAACCCCTCGAACCCTAAACCCTAAACCCCAAACTTGGAACCCCAGAAAAAACCTAAACCTAAACCCTAAACCATCTCCTGCAATCCCATTGTGTTCCAAGCATTCGGACAACAGCCCTTTCGGGAACTCTCACCTTGCCGTCATGGGATGGCCCTGTCTCACAATGATGGGATCCAACCCTAAACCCTAAACCCTGAAACCTAAACCCTGAATCCTAAACCTTATAAGTCTCAAAGCTAAACCCTGAATCCTAAACCCTAAGTCTTAAACCTACCCTGAATCTCGTACTACTAGATACTCAGACGGAATACATTGCTAGTCATTTAGGCTTCTACACCGATCCCTATGATCCCTCATATAAGCCGCATGTTCATTTAATTTGCCATGCCCTGAATTCTTTGCCATGTGATCTCCATTCAAAGCCGGATCCCTGAAGCCCTAAACTCTTCTTCAAGGTGATTCTCCATTTGGGGGTTTAAGGTTTAGGGTTTAGGGGGCCATCTTTTGCAAGGTGTAGACGCAATGGTTGCTTCGAAAACAACCCCGGACACGGGTTGCAGCTTGGCAGATTTACCATAATATGAGTTCCATGAAAAAAGGGTTATAGGGGTAACATAGAGGATATGGGGTTTTAAAGGTCCAGGTTTAAGTTAGTGTAAACTTAAGCTGTCACGAAGTGACACGGAAGCTGCCAAAGAGCCCTTCAAGGGATACAATCCTTTACAAGGAGCCTATGCAGGGCTTCCTGGTTTGGGCGATGGCAAAACCTTCGACCTCAAACAGTCTCAAACTCCTCCTCATGCAAATCCCAAGCCTCAAGCCCTCAATGCTCAACAGTGTGTAGGGGTCTAAACAATTAAAACATGGTTGTGGGGCATGTTCTACTCAGTTGCTACAATACATCGCAACGACCAGTTCCATATTAGTAGGGGAAGGTAACCCCATAAATCTCAGTCTATAAATACTACCTATATTCGGCGTAAAACTCCTACATCGGGCTAAAGGAGCCTCAGGTTAAACCCTACACCCCTACACCCTAAACACCTAAACACCTAAACTTCTAAGCCCCCAAACACCGAAAGCACTAAACCCTGTTGTTTTTTCCGATCTCAAACAGTGAAGCCCCAGCTGCAGCGCGGAAAGCTGTGACCAGACTCCACTATTCGAATCCCCAGTGTTATCTGGGCGGCCTCAATTTGCTTACTGCGGGTTAGTAGGGGATAAGGGAATATCTTATGGTTTGGGGTTCGGGTGTTGGGGGGGAATATAGTATGTAAGGGGGTTTTATAAGGATTATATTCCCATATGCCCTACTGACCACCAGTAAGCTTGCGGTTGAATGTGGTTTAGTGGGGGGAAAACATGGAAGCTACTGTACTATCTACAGTAGGGTTTCGGGCTTAGTATGCTGTTGTGGAAAAGCTCGTAGTTACCTTGGCTTCATGAGCCTGACTAGGAGTGCAGCAGGGAAGATAGGCATTCAAGGATTCCTGATCACTCTACCCTAAAACTTAAATATTTTGTTTGGGATAAACTCGCGGGTCTCTCCTAAGCACCGCTCAGTTGAAAGATTAGGTTTAGGTTGGTCTGGTAAGGATCTCGACCTTAAGGCTTCTGTTTCGGCATCTTGTCAAAACATTGTAGCTTCTCCTTCTTACTTTTGGGTTTCAGTAGAATGAATGAGCTATTGTCTAAACTCCAAGTATCCCCCTTAATAAGCCCTATAACACTCCCCTCTACAATTCCCCTCTCTAAATTCCTCTAAGGAGTTTAGAATAGGGCTCCAATACTAACATTTTCAGCCCAGAATGCCCCTGGTCTAGAGCTCGGGATTTCGAGCTTTCTGGCCCGGGTTACCAAGTGATCCTCATGACTGCAACAGTTGAGTGACTTGGGCCTGCACTTGCCTACGTAATGTACCTACCTAGCTCCCTTAGAACCTGCCTCCCAGTATCATCCCAGCTTTCATGTCGTGTGCTATTTGCTTCTCCTTTTCCTACAGAACACTATGGGTCAGGTGAACCCCCCACCCAGTGATGGTGACTATAAGCTATAAGGGATAATGCTGATGATATTAGGCTCCTCTCATACTCCTAATAACACCGTATGACACCACTTCGCAGGGGGGGGGATCTGCCTAAACTATTGGCTAAGACCCTAAGGTTTTCTTTGCAACCCTTCGAACTTTTCGTCTCCCCGGCTCGGCAAGGGGTTCTTACCCAAGGGTTTAGGGTTTAGGGTTTAGGGTTTTTCCACTCTACAACTTCGCCCCTTATATGCATTCAAACTACTTCCCATCAGAAGTACCTTAGGGGTTTAAATTGCCCGGACCTCAACAGTAGGTAGCATACTGATACTGGCTTAACCGTGCAAGTTGGCCAAAAAACTATTGTTCTACATACTACCCTAAACCCTAACCCCTAAAGCCTCAAACCCCTTAACCCTAAATCCTAAACCCTACCCTTCAGGTAGGCATTTAGGGTTTTGAGGGGTTTGGGCTTTGTGGGCGTTCCGGGCTCAGGGTTGACTCTCTGCAGCATGGACGCATTCATGCGAGAGTTTAGGGCTTCAAGGCTTTAGGGTTCATGGGTTTAAGGGCCAAAGGGTTTAGGGTTTAAGGGTCAAAGGGTGTAAGGGTTTAGGGGTCTAGGGTTTAAGGGTTTAAGGGTTTAAGGGTTTAAGGGTTGAGGGGTTAGGGGCTTAGGGGTTCCAGGGCTTAGGGTTTAAGGGTTAAAGGGTTTAAGGATTTAGGGTTTTAGGGTTTAAGGGTTCAGGGTTTAGGCCGAAGCACGTTGCTCCTACAGGAGCTCTTGGTACCCCAATTGTTGAGACTAGCTGAATCATATACCTTGACGGTAGTTTCCATACATTCGGGCCCCAAATATGGTAGTGTCCATAAACTCAGGGTACATCTACGATTGTTTCCAACAAATTGGGCCCGAATATGGCATGGATTCTAAGGGATAACTGCTATTCTGGGTATATGCAAGGTAGCTTCCATAAATATTGGCTAGTCTGGGGAACCGCAAAGAAGGATCCCTAATTTTCGGAAACCCGTGGGAGCTGCAGTCTAAACTCCTAGTATCCCCTTTAGTAACCCCTATAAAACTCCCGTATATAATCCCCTATAGAACCCTCTTTGAGCAGATTGGACTGTAGCTCATATGTCTGTATGTTTATGCACGAACCAGATATTTTTTAGGAAGCGATTCGAATGGGATCTTCATCCCTTGCGCACCCTGCGACTCTGAAAAAAGAAGACTCATAATGTAGACCCTGACCCCCTTCATAGGGGTTATAATAGGGATCCTGATATTAAAGTCCTTAAAAGGAGGGGGTTTATTAATCATGCGTCTACATTGAGTTGTTTTCTTCCAGCCCTTCCACAAACCTGCCGAGCAGCTATCATAGTTACCCCTGAGCAGGTTCAGGACGAAGTGGATGATGGACACCTGAGGAAAAGTCTAAAGTATTCAGCCCCAGCTCCCGAAATCCTATAAAACCTGCAGTAGCTGCACTATGGAAAAGGCGTGCAGCCTAACCACTTCAGGCATCTACCGACTGCTATGCGCTGAGCTTGGAATCATGAACCCCCAACCTGTTGGACGCCTGGTTGTTGGGTTGAAACCTTGCTGGGATATATTCGCGGGCACATCACAATTGTGTATTCTTATGGGCTTATACTGCTCAATCAACATGGAACATATGGAGATTGGGGTCCATAATGATCAACAATTATGCCAATGGTTAACAAGTATTCCAAGAATGTCCAAGACACTGTAGACCGTCGACCCATGATTAATAACCCCCCTCCTTCCAAGGGCCTTCATATTAGGATCCCTACTATAACCCCTATTAAGGGGCCGGTGGGTCTATTAGTCTACCTTCTAGGTCCATCCCCTTTCCCGCTCCTTAATATGGAGTAAAAGGGCCTTAATGTGCCTACAATCGTCCCTTATGGTACTCATTACACCCTAAACCCTAAACCCTAAACCCTAAAACCCCAAAACCCTAAAACCCTAATCCTAAACCCAAAAACCCCTACAATATTCCCGTGTGGTACCCATTACTGGGTGGTACATTAGGAAGCCTATCAGATCCCCGGGCTGGGATGGTTCTCGACAGCGTTAGTAGGGTTTAGGGTTTAGGGTACCGGAACCCCAAAGGTATGTAAAAATAATAGCATTCCTGGCTGTTATGTTGGGTTTAGGACTATTATTTTACATACTTTTGGGGCTTAATTAGGTACCTTAAACTTGAACTCTTAACCCTAAGGATCCGAATAGCCCCATTTAGGTATTATTTGTAGACTTCAGGGCCCGCCTCTACCTTAAACTCTTAACCCTAAGGATCCAAATAGCCCCATTTAGGTATTATTTGTTGACTTCAGGGCCCGCCTCTACCTTAAACTGAACCCCTTAACCCTAAGGATCCAAATAGCCCCATTTAGGTATTATTTGTAGACCTTAGGGCCCAATGTAGGTATAAAGTGGATCCCAAGGGTCTAGCTTGAACCCTAAACGCTATGGACACAAGTCTGGTCAGGCTGCCTATACCTTTCCAATCGACATCACGCCCCTGCACATGTCGACTTTGAGGAAAAGGCGTTTGCGGCACGTTTCGTACCTGTAACTTATGGCTTCCTGAACCCCAATTCAAGCCCTCAACCGTGGAAGTAGCCCGAATCATAAGAATTGCATTAGAACTGAGGGCAACGGCTGCGAAATGTTTCTGAGAACCGTAGCTCCTGCAATGCAGATCGACGATGGCAGTACAATGATGTTCTTGGCAAGAGCCAGGATCATCATAAGAAAAACAGGGTTTAGGGTTTAGGATTTAGGGTTTAGGGTTTATGCAAGAGCCATAGTGGTGATGAGTGCTAAAAGCACTCGGATGAACAACAGCAGCAACCCCAATCTTAACGACCGCTATGTACGTAGTTATCCTCAGTTATACTGAGCACGAACTAGTCTCACCATTAACCTTAACCTACGTGGGGATTTCCAACAAATAGGGGTGCCCTATTGGGGGTCCTTATAATAAGGACTATAGTATTTTGGGGTCTATATGGGTTCCCCTATTTTGAGAAACTACCACATATTCCTTGTACCATCAATACACCCTGACATAACCCCGTATATCTCCCACATAATATTATCCCCGCTTGGATCTCATTGTCGATCTTCGTTTCCATGTAATTTGGTTCTCCAATATACTAGTTTCCATTCTCTTTGTAATTCCCTTAACCCAATAAATCTCCAGACTCCGCTATAAAACCCAGTAGTTTCCATGTTCCTCCATTCCCTTGAGCATAACACCCCACGTATCCACATACATCCCTGTAAACCCTGGTAGTTTCCACATTACTGTTGATCCCCTCCCCCTAATGTTAACCTCCCCCCCCCCCAATATCAAATACAAGTTCGCCAAAATTCCAAATCCTGAAATCTGCCCCCAAGACTAGAGTTAATTGCGGCTCGGATCCTCTGACTTAGGCAGATTTTGGCACCATTCTCAAGGATTGGGGATCTTCTTCATTTCCTAGATTTTAATTGTTTTCGAACGGTTTTTATAAAGGGATCATTAAGAAGAATTCCAGCAACAGATTCCAAGGCCCAAATTTGGACTAGACCCTAATCAGACTCTAATTTGAACTGATCCCGAATAAGACCCTAATTTGAACTAGTCCCTAATAGGCCCTAATTCGAAATAATCTAGTACCTTATTTGATGTATTTAAATTTTGTACAATCTTAAAAAGATTTCAGTTACCCCCCCTAATGTTCCGGTCGTACGATAAATACCCCCCCCCCCTTGTATAAAATACGGGCGGCAATATTTACCTTCGGGGGTGCCTTTAATATTAGGGGGAATGTGGTCATTATTGGTGCGTAGGGGCCCAATTTAAACCCTAGGCCCTAAACCCCTAAACCTCTACCCCCAAACCTGAACCCCGAAACCCCTTGACCTTAAACCCTATCTGCCCTATCTGCCATGGGCACCGAGCAGGCTGCCGCTGCCAGGATGATAACTCGGATGGTAATCCGCTTCGCACCCCGGTCTTCCAACGGAATCCCGAAAGCGATCCTGAGCGGTTCGGGGTGCACACGAAGACCCTTATACCCTAAGCAGTTTTTTTTGGGATATGTTCTTTCTGTTAAAAAAGAGAGGACACTAGACATGAAGTGCAGTTCTCCCCCAAAAAAGGTAAGGTAAGGTCTAGGTTGGCTCAGGGTTTAAGGTTTCGGGCTTAAAGTGTAGGGTTTGGGGCTTCAGCCGCCAGGCCCAGGGCGCGCATGCCCAACAAACCGCTTAGGATTTAGGGAAGAGTTGCCTCATCCTACATTGGGCTCTAAAGTCTACAAATACCTGGAAAACCTAGTTGCCACATTCCATTGGGAACTGGTAACTGACATGACAAGTCGCTGGGTATGAGGGGTGAGGATTTATTATCATGCATGTGAAGTTGCAGCAATACATGTTCCAATAGCACATGCTCATGACATGTATACATGATGAGGATCCCATTTTTCACATATCGGTCACCAATGCTTGTGCACGCACAGCATGTACTGCTTCAGCGTGGCCTCGCAAAACTTCCTGGGAGAAACATTTCGGCCCAAAGTCGAAACCTTGTTTATAAAGTCTTCGCACATTTGGCACGAATCGGACAATGGGTTCACAACATGTACTTTCGCAGCAATCTGCTGCTCCAGGATATGTATACAGTGCATGAAGAGATGCAGTTTGGGGGTTAGGAGGTACCTCGTGAGTCTCATCTCGTACGCTGTTTTCGCCAAACTTTTGTACAACAAGATGTAATCACGTCCGGCTCTGACCACCATTCTAGCAGTGCGCCGTGGCAACCAAAGCTCAGCATGATAAAGAAGTGACAGGAATTTATTGGCAGCCTGACAGCATCTCAACAAACATTGCAAGTACTCATCGTTATGTGGCGCATTGTGTTCCAGATAACACGCCAGGAACTTCAAGACAACAGTTGTGTCAGCTCCTTTGAACCATACCCTGAGTTGGAGATTTATAGAATGCAAACTTGTAGCATGAATGCGTTCTCTAGAGGAAAAATAGCAAACAGAAGCACACAACCTCCATGTTAAGTAATTCAAGTGGCCCAGCCGGAAAGCTGCTGGCATCAGAAATGCGTAGCAGGCTCTTAGTCAAAGAGCTCATATGCAACGTCATTTTCTCATCTTTGCCAAACTTTTTCAGGTCTTCGAAGATGAGTGCTAGCTTAGTTTCAAAGGATCCCGCAGCACCATACAAATTTGTGTCGAGGAGTGCAACCTTAAATGATGAAAAGCAAAAGCAGATGCTTCAGAGGATAATTTGGATGATCCATTTTCGTGATAACTGTATAGCAGATTATTAACAATAAAGATCGAACATGCTTCTGTTATATGCTTCATGGTCGCCAGCGCTGACCCAGCGAGCTCCGCCATGGTGCCTTTGTGGCAAATATGAAAGAGATCCAGTCGGAAGAATGCTGCCTTTTCCCAGTCATTCTCATAACCTGTGCATAACCATTGGACAAGTGCCGGCTGTACTGACCATGGGGGAAAGTAGCGGTCGCCCATTGTATCTTTCCATGTTTCCGTCGTCCACTCATGGCATGTCTCGGTATTTCCCAAACATAAATGACAGATGCCTTTTCCAAACGGGGTGCTATCGTGATAAAATGAACGTTCAAGCTGACCGAGCTTTGCCATAGCTGCCCAATCCGATTTGACGCCCATGGGAACCAATTTCACAGACACCGAGGCATCCTGGTAGATGACTTGCACTCCTTCCATCGCAGCCGCATGGTCAGCCGCCCAGCTCTGAATCAGCTCGAGAAGCACTTCACTTTTTTTCCCATAAGACTTTTTGTGCATTATCGTGTAGAGAACCCGTGTCTTGTATGTAGACCCATCCATATTCAGCATGTGGCCATGCAAAGGCTCAGGGTCATCATGACAATCGTTGAGGCACCCAAATCCTAGCATAGGCTCCCAACCTAGCACCATGGCTGCTTGCTTCTTGAGAGCGCGCCCCTCATCACCAAACAGAAGTATGGGAACAGAAAAAGCACATGCCTCCACACCGTTTGCTAGTGCTGGGTGGTCCGGGCGCCAAGATGCAAAGAGCTCCCAGAATCGCAGTAGTGCTGGCTGTAATGGCTGCCCACCTGTAAGGTTCTCAAGCTTTCCAGCTGCAGCCAACGCTGAAACATAGTCAGCCGGGCAAATGACATGATGATGATGCGCAAGGAATTTCTTAGCAGTCATTGCGATGTTTGCCGACAAGCCCGCTTGAGCAAGGATTTCCCGACACATAGCTGCATGTCCTGTCGTTTTGGGCTTGCCAAGTTTCTTAATGACTCCTCCAACCAAATGTGTCTTGTATTTCTGTACCAAAAGCCGCTGCTATCATCGTTGTAACCTCTTGCGACACCTTAGTTTGTTGTATAAGATTCAGGGGGTTCAGGTTATGCGTGCGAACAATGAACATGTTGCGTACATTAAGCGCATCCAAGTGGCACCTTTCGTCATAGCTGTGGCCAAAGCCACAGCCACCGGACCAGGTTCATGATCCTTACCCTCATCGCCCAGATCTGCTGGAGTACCTCCATGATAAGGCGGACGATGAAGTTACATGGCATGGAGCTGCGCAAGCACGCAGTAGCACCAATCAGGAACTTTTGCATCCAGCGAGTTGGGCTTTGGGTCATGCACACAGCCCCTTCAAGGGGATCCTGGATCTAGCGCTAAGTCCACAGCATGCAGTGAGTGCCATAGGTGAGGTAGCAACGCCATATGTTGCAAATTATACATGTTCAAAGCAACCTGTGGACAAGCTAGCCCCCTTGAATTTGTGCAGGGTGCACAGATCGTTATGAACTGCATCACACACATGCTCAACCCCTGAAAATGCGAGATGAGGCAGCACACAGCCTGTCACCCGAGCGCCCGGTGTGATGGCCCACTGAACCCCTCACTTCTTGCTTGCCTTCTTAGTTTTGGCAGCCTTTGACTTGCCGGTAGCTCCCCGCGTGTTTGTATCAGGCGCCTGCTTGCTGCCACTCAGGATTGTCCTTAATAACATGCAGGCAGCGCCCCAACTCCGTATGAGCACCCATGCAGCACTCGTGACTTTGAGATTGGGACTTCTTCAGCTTGTCCTTCTCCATCTCGCATCGCGAGCACCTTTATGCAGAAGATCCATGTCAGGATAGCACCGTGGACATATCCTCACGCTGTACAGTTTGCAGCATCTAAGTTCATGGCAGCTCCTCCACCTGGCGACAAACATCCTGCAACTTCTTGTTCTTCCTTAGGTTGTGGCACACTCACGCAACATGATACGGGATTATTGTTATAAATTAATGCAAGGCTCCCCGGACTCAAGGACTTATGCGCGTGGTGGTAAGCTTTCAAATCTGCAATGTTATCATGGAGTTTGTCCAGCTCGTCGACCTTTTTCTCCAGTCGGTTTGCAGCCCTTAGGTTGGTGACATGAATAATCCTGAATCTTCATAAGCATGCAGTAGTGGACTATTATTGCGTATCAGGATTGCATAAGGCATCCACTGCTGGGCTCCATGGGCTTTGCATTTGCTAAGCTCCGTGATCAGCCCTCGAAGCATTTTCTGCGTCTTCAGGATTTGGGAAAGAAGCTCGCGGGCTTCCATGATATCCTGCAAAATACACATGGGCACATGAAATCCGAACATGCATGCCATGTAAGAATGTATGGGTCGATCATGTGGTATTTCAGTGTTTCCCGTGATGTATGCTGCGTGTCCTCACTCGGCAGCTCCTCAGTCAGCTGGGCTGCGGACTTGGATTTGGGCCTTCCATTAAATCTCACTTCGCCATCATCGTCCAATTCCAAGTCCGAAGCCTCAGAGTCGGAGTGGCCAAGGCTTCCCAGGCCGAAGGGAACCGCATCCACCCCGCCCTCGCCGAGCTCGGTCTCCTCACACAGCTCCTCTTCTTCAGCTGTCACCTTGTTGGCAACGACCTCCTCCTCATAACAATATTGGAGCTTCGTGATGTCTTCAGGCTCATACTTGTCTTTCCTCCAGGTATAGGGAACAGGCATGTATGGCTTCAACGCATGACGTGCGAATCAATTGGCACAGCATTCTAATAATCTCATTAAAGTCCTGACGCAGGTCTTCCGGTTCTCAGGGCGCATGCACCACCTCTTGACTGCTTTGATCCGTTTCCTAAGATTGCATGATCATGCATGACAATTCTGACATTTGATTACCTTGCAACTTTTACGTGGCTAAAGTTGCAAACAATCAATCTCGCAACAAGGGGCGGGTTTTCTTCTGAAAGGCACGGGTTTCCTATGAAAAGAAGCGGGTTTCCTATGACATTCGGGGTGTGATGCGCAACTTTATACATACATGCAGGGTTACTTAAAAATAGGTCCAAGGCACGGGGCAGCTTCAGAACAGTCTTCAGGTCATGCTCCGTATAGAACTTCCCCTTCTCGTTCAGATCGCCCTTACGACTTCTCTTGTACTTGTAGGAGACCTTCTGCTTGAATGCATCCTGCAAGATATATTTATAACGCATGATCATGCATGAATGCTCACGCACGCAATTGCAAGCTTTCAAACATGTCTCCCAAAACGGTCCCGGTTGCCATTGCATCGAACCATCACCTGCATGAGCTCGCGTCGAGCCGTGCCACCCATCTTCCACTTTTCGTGCACCTCCTTGGGCACATCCAGCCGGCCACCTTTCTTGGCCTTGCAGACCCGTCTGAGAACGGCATCGTACTTCGCCATCATCTCTGCAGAGACCTATAGGCTGCATTCAATCCGTTCATGTATTCATGCCCCGCATGCATGTCATGATGCTGCCCCAAGACCATGTCCATGTATGTGTACATGTACCCCTTTCATGTGTATAGCCTCAGGGAACTTCCGCTCCTTGGTGGCAGGCTTCTTGGGCTTGGATGACGATGCTGGCTCCTGCAGTCGCAGCACAGATCGACTCTAGGCCTATATAGTTTGATTGCATATATGGCACACTGGACATGTTCATAATACTGCCTCAAGGCGCTCATGCGGAATATCATCGAAGTTCAGCTGTCTGTTGACTGGCTTGCGTTTCGGGCTAGCCGGTAAGCATTCTGACTCACGAAGGGGCTCACCATCAATGTCATCATCGGAGTGGTCGTAGTTGACCCCATAGCCGAGGTCAACTGCCTACAGGACAAGCACACGAAGATTCTGCAAGGTTATCTGTCTGCAGCTTCAGATGCGCAGCTGTAAGATAAATGGTTGCTTTATGACCTGCCTGGGTATTGGCAGAAGGTGCGGGAAGAGACGGGCAATTCTTCTCCATGTCGGGGGCCGCGACTTCACCATCACTTTCTGGCTCCGTGGGGGTAATCGAACCATCGAAATCAAGACCCAGGCCCTTAACCCAGAGCGCAAATTTGTAATCTTCGAAGTTGTTGAAATATTCAGTATCACTGTCAGCAGCTGCGAGGTAGGGATCAGAAACAGGAACTTTCTCAGGGTCAGCATCATCAGCTACCCTTAGGGTTGCTGCACCTGGCTTTGCAACCTTCTCTGGCGTGAACTCAGGCGGGGCCGCGTGCTTCGGGGAAGCAGTCACAGGCTCGTCTGCAGAAGCCTGATCGGTAGCGGCAATCCGACGTTGCTCATGCAGCTTAGCCAGAATCTGTTCTGCTTCCTGAGTAACGAAACATGCTGTGGCATGGCATGAGGCACACATTGTCCATGATAGAAACATGAGGCATCACATGAGACGTGTTATCCATGCATATATTTCACCCAGGAATCTGCAATTTGCTGAGCCAGATCACCTTCCTCTTTGCACACTTGAAGCCCATGAGCAACCTCCGACATGAAAGACAATCCCTGCCCCAGGGTCTCCGCACTGTGCAGAGGCATGGAGGGCAGCTTGGAAAACAGGCCTGATCCTCCATCGTCATGAGACATGCATGCATGGTTTGCTCATGCATGCATGGGCGCATGCATGATGTAAGCATGCACATGAAAATCCTTCCCATGGTCATACAGACTTTTTCATTCAGGAGTTCTGCTGCGCTGCAGATTCGAGCGTGCTGGGTCGGGCAAAGTTGCAAGCACGTTTTGGGACTACGCAACACTACGGGATAACTATGCAACTTTACGCTTTTTCTACGCAACTTTACGCCTGCCCCAAAACATGAAAGTTGCAGAAGCCTCCGCTCAGAAGTTATCCAAGCCGAAATCCCACATGGAAGGGAGCTGCAACTTTTTGCTTGTGAGTAAGTAGTTCACCACTTCTTTCATACCAGCATCATCCCACAGGTCTTCAGTTTCCAGCCTGGAGCGAATATCACTGGGCCGGACGCAGTCTCCGGGCACCTGCAGGAGAAGCCAGGACTTTTTGCACGAATACTGTTCATGTAGAGACTTGCGAGTATATTTAAAAATGCACAGCCTCCACAGACATGCGGTTCAGGCCATCTTGATTCTTGAGGTCATCGAAGATCTTTGCAAACTGCACCCCGAAGCCCGTGGGATAAGCCCTTAGTTGCAGAAATTGCATAAAGTCAGGGAAGGTGGGCCTATACAGCGCTATATAATTTATAATGCATGACCAACATGCAGACATGTGTCGCAGAGGCTGCCAGCTCCTTTGGATTTCCGCTAAACCTTTTCTTGCCGTGGCGATCACGATGCTTTCGCACCAAGCGTATGCCAGTCTTGGCAGCATTGTCTCTGTCCTGCTTGGTGAGTGGCGCCGTTGCAAACTTCCATATCATATTCTTGTTCGAGAAGAGGACCGTCCGTTTGGGCGTTTTGCCGCCCCATAGCAACATCCACAGTCTCTGCTTGTACACCACAACTCTGCGAAGGAAAAATTGGCAGCGAGGGTGCCTCATGATGATCGACGTGGCTGGCTGCTCTATGACCAGGGTGCCTTGTCGAACATGAAGGAGCATACCCAGCAACATCAACCTTCAGGGAATACACGCAAAGCTTACACAGTCACATGAGGAATGTAAAGCGCAGGTAGAATGTTCAACATGTTCATGCATGTTTTATGGCCGAGCTTGCCTGGATACCATCTTGTTCGCTGCAGCTACCCCTTTGACAGAGCAATCACCCAGAGGCCTCCAATAGGATCTCTTCGTTGATCCTCTTGATAACATGATCCAACTTGAACATACGACCCCAAACATCATGAGCAGTCGTTCTGGCGATCGCAGAATTGCAATAAGAAGGAGCCTCAGCTGAGATGGGAAGTCTGTCAATTTAATGCATGATCACTCAGGCATGGGTCCCCCGAAGCCCTTTACAGAATATGCTTTATGCTATCCAAGCAGCACAAAACCTGCTGGTTCATTGAAATCCATGGGGTTGTGCTTTGCAGTTCGTTTGCCCTTGGCCCTTCTTTGTTTGGACCACCAACCCCAATAATTGATATCAAGCGCTGTGCACCGCAGTCCTGCTTTCCTGAGGCACCATGTAACTTTGGCCACCCCAGCGAAGCATTCAATCGCATCGTAGGAAGCCTGTGCGAAAGCAAACATGGCCAGTGCATCATAAGTGCAACACAAGTCCATGACAGGCCTCATGATGACCGATATCCGTATAAGCAGCCAAGACCACACAGTAGAGTAGCACCTTAGAACATCAACTTGCATGAATCAATAGGTCAGGGCAAGAACAGCATACGAACACTGCCAAAGGTCAGCTGGGGCATTCAGTCGCCACAACGCCAAAAGTACACGTTGAAGGTCATCATCACTCACAAGCTTTGCCATAAAAGCAAATGCGTAGGGCTCAGAAGTAAATGAGCAAAGCAGCTGCAATAGTTAAGACAGCCATGTTGAACATGCACGTGTGGAAGTCCCCTCTAGAGTGACTGCAGCACATGTAGACATGTTCATCCTGCCCGCAATGATCCAAGGAAATTCCAAAATAGCGGGGCGCGCTCCTCGAACTCGCCCTGCCCCTCTTGACAGACCGCTGCCGAAGAAGGAACTTGGAGCTCATACCCAGGATGCACCTGCGAAGGGAAGGGACTTGCATGCGTGGGACTATAGAAACATGAATTCTACTGTCTAGTCTCATGCATGATGGGGCAGCGACATGAACATGCTCATCATGCATTGCAAGGGTTGCATGAATGTACTGCATGTGGATTTTCTCTGCACTTGCGCAAGCCGCATCCTAAGCCAATGGCCTTTCAGCCCATGCTCCCCCTAGATGATGAGCGTATGGTTGTGGCATGTGCATGAGTTTACATGTTCTAAATCCACGGCATGGGCTTCGAAACAGCACCTATGCTTAGGTGAAGCGACACCCCTGCATGGCAACCCATGCGGCAGTGCGAAATCTTCAGCTCCTTGGCTGGCCTAAATCATATGTGCGTGACATGATTGGTGCTCTACCTTTCAGCACGCCTTTGGCGACGCTGGCGGTAGCCATCATCGCGGCAGGTCAAACATCCACGTCTTGCCCACCTGCCAGCTCCCGCCTTTGCCTTTGCCTTTGCAGAAGCGGATGCTTTTTTTGAGCTCGGCGAATCATCTGCCACCGCGGGAGTGGTCAAGCTGACCCGACCTTTCTTGCCCCGACCCTTGCCGCTGCCTCTGCCAGAAGCTCGCCCCCGCCCACGACCTCGCCCTTTGCCCCTGCCTGCGTTCGCCTCACGCTTCTGTGCTCTCAAAGCTCGCTGCATGCTGGGCGTTGGCTCCTCTCCAAGGTTCCTAGTAGTTGCCTGCAAGCATGCATGAAGGGTGGCGTGTTATGACCATGAATATGAATTAACTTACTCTACATCTTAAGTCTGTGTGGACATGACATGTCACGCATACGATGCCAAGATACTTTGTCAGTCTTGTCAACCATATCAGCGAACTTCTTTGGTGTGTTGGGATCAAACACAGGCTCCGCAGGCATGTCAAAGGGCACATCTGCAATGTTGATCGGCTGAGTCTCAACCTGCATGAATGCTATCAAGCATATGCGAGGGTATGCCGATGTTGGATGTCTGACGCGTGATCCAAGAATGAGATGAGGCCTCGCTCGGGTACAGGGCTTGGGCTGCCTTCAAGCCTATCCATCCAGAAGATTGGGATGAGCCTGGCCGCATTTTATGGTGATCTAAATTGTCTATGACAGACACTGCCCACAAGACAGGATCAGCTGAATAGGATTGGAGTCCATGACTGCATGCCTGAAGCTTCGGACTGGCCCAGCTGCCTAATCTGTAGTCAGCAGCATCACGCGTTAAGAATGCAAATGCATGATCGTGTCCATGTCAATGCATGCATGTTGCAAATTTGAATCGAGAGGCTTCTGCTGCTCGATCTGCTTCAGCAACGTGGCGAGGCGCTGCCGCTGGGCCACTTTCGCTGAAAGAGTGGCTGTCTCTGACACAATCACGCAGTCATTCTCTGGTACCCACAACTTTTTCTCATCAGGGTGCACATACTGACGATCAGGGGTATGCAGGTCACCAAAGCTTGAACTTTTGCTTCGCAATCGACGCATGCTTGAAGCATCACCTTTCGTCTCATTGCTTGCCTCCTCCGCTACCTCTACAATCGGGTCATGTTCTTGGTTTTCTTCTTCCCCTAGTTCATTGGAGTCCCCAGCTTCATCCCCATCATTATTTTCGTCCTCCTGCTCTTCCATTCCTTCTCCTTCCTCCTCCTCTTCTTTATCACCGTCATCGGCATTGCTCTCATCATCGCCCGCCGCCTCCTCTTCCTCCTCCTCCTCTTCATACCCATCATCATCATCATCATCTGATTGGGGGGGACCATTCTTCAATGCATGCATTGCAAAGGCGAAGAGCGACGCCACACGAGCATCCTTGGCAGCATGTATGTCCAATGCACAGACGTGGCACTCACCCGCATGCATTATGTAAATTCATCCAGGCAACACGTGGGGTTTGACCTCTACGATCACAATCTTGTGCTCTGCGGAGAGCATATGAGCACATCCTTCTCATGGACCATGCATCCTTGTATGCTTGCTCCTTGTCCACCTTCCATTTCATTTTCTTGTACATGAAAACGACCTGGAGAGTTTCGCACGCAGTGGCAGACACATGTAATGATCTTTAACATGAAAAGCTCATGTAGAAACAATTCGTGTATGCTACCGAGAAACTTCGACCTCCAACTTTCTTGGGGCATTGCATATCTCCCACCCGTACTTCAAGGCCCGGTGAACAAGAGGCACATTCTTCTTTAGATCCTCCATCCCAATTGTATCCCCCTCACCAGTATGAAGCCACGGGGAAGCCCTCCGCTTTCGACCAATCGTCTTCTTGCACAAAGTCCATGCCTTTCCCAACCGCATGATAAACTACCTCACCAGCTAAGCTGGAAGAAGAAATGCTGTCGTGGCAGCACACATGTATGCTGAATGACATGTAACACATGAATTGTCAAGTCATGAAAGGTCAGCCAGCCATGTCTATGCAAATTCGAATCTGAGGCTACCCATGAAGCTACTACACTTGCAAAATCTATAGGCAGCAGTAGCAAGGGGGGTGGCACCTTGAAGCCGAGGATGAATGCCATCACAGCGCTGTCCATGACCTGCAGGCAGGGCTTGAAACATGCATGTCACATGGGATGCAGTGACTAAGTATTCATACATGAACATGTTTGAATGCAGCATGCAGTGGCTGTTCATGCAGACGTATTCATGTTTTTTTCCTGGCGAAGCTCAGCTGTCCTGATCATAGTCCTGGCGGGAACGCTTGACTGCTGGCGGCGGCTCATTGATCATTATGCCTCCAGCTGGAATCATTCTCTTCTGCTGCTGCGCGCAGGCTTCATCCCACGTAGAGCCCTCATTTGGGCCATCCTTTTGCCACCACCCCTCAGGATGAGGGCTATCATCATCCCATGACTTCCATGTCCAGGACGACCAGTCCCATCCATGAGACAACCACTTGCCATCGCCATCATCCTCATTCATCCCATGGCTCCATGTCTTTTCATCACGCGGCCAAGGTTCCAGGCACTCAAGAGGCGGCAGGCCCACATCATCTGTCTGCGATGCCTTGTTGGCCACATAGGGCCGCAGATCATCCGAGGGCATTTGCATTGGCCCCACATTCCCACTCTCGGGATCCCAAGGCCAGGCAGCGCTCATCACCACTGAGGGGATGTAAAGCATGAACCCTGTAGGGGGCCCTCTCGGGGGCTGCCTCGTCGCTGAGGTATCCGCTGCAATGGGATGCTCTGAAGCCGCCTCCTCCTGCACATCTGACGAGGCAGGGACCTCTGTTGTCTCTGCAGGCAGCGCTGTGGTCTCCGGGGCTTCAGACATGATATGAATAAGGTTCAGTAAGCGAGGATCTACAAGCTTGCGCTGATGAGCAGACATGTTGCGTGAATATCATGTTCAAGCTCATGCGGTAGCTGATGCAGTCTAGCCCTTGCAACTTCAGGCGCGAATGCAGCCATGCAACTGTCCAACTAAAAGAACCCTGCCTTCCAGGCGCCGCGGAGCACGTGAAGCTTCCGTAGCTACATGTTTCACATGTGATGTGTGTGCCATGACCTGCTGGTGACAAAATGCTGCTGTCTCATGCCTGATAAGCCATGACATTGACATGCAACATGTGTACCATGCATGTTCATGAGCATGCATGTGACATGTACATGCTTTTATACATGCATGTTAAATATATGCAAGCATGCATGCACATGCAAAAGTCGCATGACTAGGTCATAAGTATGCAACTTTGAAAGTCGCAGGGTTTCAGGTGAGGAACTTTCTGTTGCAGGTAAAAAGGCGCAACTTCGCGTTCCAGGTAGTACCTACATTGCGCTATTTGTATCCTTAGGGATTTGCTGCGCCGCCCTTATGAGCTCGGTGCTGCAGGAAAAGCCGGCAAAAACCATCGGAGCAGTGATATAGCGCAGGGCAGAAGAACTGAACAACACAGTCCTTAGGACCATGACCCGGGGAGCACCCAGTAGACACAAGTAAGGCAAAATGTGCGACCCTGCTATCTCAGATGGTAATTTCACTAAAGGAGAGGATCCCATAATATACAACCCAAATTTTAAACTCCTTATTATAGGGACCCCCCGAAATGGTACCCCAATTTTGGAAAACACCCATGTGGGCATCTCATCATGAAAAAACTCTCGCGGAGACTAATATGCAGAACTTGAAGCTTGAGATGAGAAATTTTGTCTCTCTTACAAACTGTGTCCCTAGGGATCCAAGTATAAAAATGATACCTACATTGGGCCCTAAAAAAGTCTTCTTATTTTTACCTACATTGGGCTATTTGGATCCTTATTAGGGTGTTATAGAGAATTGGAGGTATCATCCTTACTGAAATTCGACGTCTCGCCCACAGATTTCCCCCACTTACAGCCCGTATCTCACCCCTACCAAAACCCTAACGGTCCAAGTACCTAATAATCATATACTCACCCAAAACCTGTACTATAATCACTATTACTAGAACCCTAAGTACCCAATTATTGGGTACATGGACCCTTAGGGAAACCTCACCGTGTCATTTCCACCACAAGCCCTGGACCCCCGAATTGTAAAACCACAAGCCCGCTCCCAGCCATAAGCTCGAAATCCAAAATCGCACACCCTGTGCCTGGAGTACACAGTTGACCCCTACCCTAAACAAAGAATCCCAGCTCAAAGTGCCAGACCCCCAAAACATATGAACACCTTTAATTGGTAGGGCTCTATGTTGGTGGGGAAAGCTTGTGTTTTGGGGGCCTCTTGGGCAAGTAAGTCAGCTTCAATCGGGTCAGGCAAGCGGCAGGGAGCCTTCGGTGGGGGAGCTGACCGATGGAGCGTCGTGCGCCGTCGAGTTGGCGTCGGATGCCACTGCCTGGATCAAGGTCTTATAAGGTTTAATATTACGGAGTTTAGGGCTTCCTGGCTGGTTGGTTTGAGTTCATTAGTCCCGATAGTCGCGTAGCTATTTCCCTAAGGATCCAAATGGCCCAATGTAGGTATTATTTGGAGACTGTAGGGCCCCATGTAGGTATTATTTGTGTACTTGGATCCCTAGGGTTTTCCGTGCATGAAATTATCTCAGATGTACCTCTTCAGACTCCTTGATAGAGACCTGGGGTTTCCCAAAATTGGGGGTACCTTTTTGGGGTCCCACTAGTAAGGATTTTGATATGTTCGGGTCTACGTTAGGGTGCCTCTTATTTAGGGAAACTACCCCTGAGGGTTTAGGGTTTAGGGCTCCCTTTGTTGTCAACAAGAATCCCCATACATCCCCAGGGGCCCTGAAGGCCGCGTATTGGGAGAAACACTCGCATGCGGTGGTTTTTTGTTGTAATTCATGGTCCCCCAAACTGGACATCAAATATACACGCTTATTACTACTTGATAAGGAACAAGGGTCAAAATAAAACCACCTAAACCCTGAACCCCCCACTTCATGTGACACAGCTGCGGGCTCTGGCAGAGGCGGAGGCGGTA